>BSBM01000303.1:12502500-12535000 GCA_027924585.1 Larix kaempferi
ATGATTAAAATTAAACTCTAGATGCATACGCAAGCCACTTGGACGATGGCTGAACATCCGGTACGTTGATGCTTTAAATGATGAACTCTTTCCTTTTGGGCATTATAGGGATGCTTACCCTACATTTAACGTCGGCGTTAATTTTAGTTAAAGGATTCCATGTTTGGAGCATAGAGAAAAACCTTGTCACATTACAAAATCCTTGCAACATCATACAAATACAACATTTATTGCCCTCAACCTAGCTCATTTTACCTCTTCCTAGTTCAAAGGCGCTCATGATCCCCTGTTTAAAATCACATAAATTTTGGACCGAGATATCGATGATGTGCAAGTAGGCTCGACCAACTGGCTGGCCATGGGATTGACGGAGAGGGGCACCCCTAGCACTATCCCGAAGTCTTGAATCCAACGGAGTTGATGGTTTGTCGATCTGAGCCACGGTCATCATTCTATGGCTCGTTCCGTCTGGTTTATTTTTTGTTATATTAACCAAAACGGGCGAGTGTTATGGTGATACATAACGCGCGCGCGTTATGTATCACCATAACGGGCGCACGTTTTGTAATCCTATCCAACATGTTAAATGACATGGCAGGTTCGGAGCCCTCCATTCCTAGTTTTACATAATGCGCGAGCGTTGTGAATTTACACAATTCTCGTGCGTTTCACATTTACCCATTGCATCTAAAAGGTCCCTCAACTTCGTGCGAGGGCCCTTATATATAAAATGAATCTGTTTTAAAAATGAAATGGAAACAAGTTGTACCAATATAAGGGATGAGTTGTTTTGGGCTAGTTGTAGATTACAATAGTGGATGAAGGAAAGCAGTTTTACCCTCTGTTTGGACTAGGAGCCAATGTAGCCTTGATTTTTTTCTGGACGAACTGTTAAGTATTTCTCCCATATGCATAAGAATCTTGGGGCTGATGTGGATCATTTGGCAGTCTCCTTGAAGGGAATGACGAACATTGTGGTGTTGTTGGGGCTTCCTATATGTGGAATATATTATAAGAATGACCCTTTCCTCATAAGAAATGGTCAGTAATGAATTTGAGAAAGAGGGAACCATATTACAATAACCTCCCTTGATGATTGAGGACTGAAAATTTTCCTACCAATGTGCAAATTGGTCAATACTACGATTGTATGTCAGACACAAGAGTTCAGTTGGTGATTGAAGCCTTGGTTCTATAAACGTATAAACTAAGGGAAGTAGTGTTTTCACAAGGAATGACTCCATGGGGATCAAGCAAAACACCAATTGACAAGGTAAAAAATGTATTAGGACATCCTCAACATCCTGGACGAGACACTATAGGTAGAATGATCTTGCAACGAACTTTAATTTGGTCGTCCTATTCATCATGTTCCGACACTTCGGAACAAGTCGATGCTAAGCATCAACATCTTTTAAAGGGGTCTTTGAATCCATATATAGTGTTAAAATTTTCTAAAGTGTACAAATTCATTGTCAAAATTGTAATTTATCATTCCCAAGCTAACAAAACTAAAAATGACTAACATCAATGAGTGATTCATATTCTTAGTCGGTGTTAGCTATTCATATTTGTATTCATGTGACTAAATTAGTCGTTTATTTTAGTCACTTTTTTTATCTAGTCTTATATTTTATCCCGTGACTAAATTAGTCGTTTATCTTAGTCATTTTTTGTTGAATCACTTAATATTATTGAATTTTGGTTGTTTATCCCTTGAAAAAACAATGGTGACTAAATTTTTTAATCGCCTACTCACTTATCTCTCATTTTGTACTAGTGATTCCATGGATGACTTTTAAGGAAATAATACAATAGTTACACTAATTCAAACATGTTTACTCATTCCATACCTTTTTTATCAACTTAATTTTAACTCAATTACATATTCACAATATTCCATATATTTTTTCATCAACTTAATTTTAACTCAATTACATATTCATAATGGGTAGACTAATATTATAATTTTATAATTGCATATTCATCTATTTATTGAAATATTTAATTCATAAAAATGATTAATTTTTAAAGGGTTGATTTTTCAAAGGAAGTGGGTAACAAAACAATCATTACGTTGTAGATCATTATAGATATAGAGAGTGCACTATAAAGAGAATTACATGAACAAAAATAATGAAAAATATTTAATAAATTTAAAGTACAAGTGTTAATGAGTTGTTGGCTTAATGGTGGATAGTTGTGATTTCATTATCTCCATTAAAGTTCAAATCCTTAATGGAACATTGATATATTGTGATGAAGCTAGAAGAGCTAAAACCCCCTTTGGAATGGATACATTTGGAGAGCATACTACACCTTAAGGAGAGTACAAATACAATTTCATGTACAAAAAAAAATGAAAAGTAGTTGAGCAAAATTTAATCAATTTAAGTAATTGATTTTTTTTAAAGTTTTTTTTCGACATATCACAAAGAATTCCTTAACAACACACCCATTCACCATCTATTCTATGCCAAGTAAGAAAGTTTTAAAATATTAAAATATATATATATATATATATATATATATATATATATATATGAATGATAATGGATGTATTTATAACAACTAACAACCCCATAAACATAATTAAAAAATCTAATAGTAATTATAAAAAATAAAAATAGATTATAATAATTATAAAATGAGTAAGTTAATAAGTGGACAAACTCTACCATTTTTTAATGAAAACTACTTTGTAAATATTTATAAAAGTTATTATTTTCTTGATTAATGAGAACTTTAACCATGCAACTTTGTTTTTAAAGATTTAAATCATTTTTAAAAAACACAATATTAAAAAATGAATAAACTCAACTAATTTTCTATTCAATTTTCTATTAATTGTCAAAACTTTGCCTAGTATAAAAGACTAAACACACTAAACTCATTAAAAAAAAATTACTTTGTCCTAAATTATTATTTTTAAAAATACAAAAACAATTACATACACAACAAAATAATGAAAAGTAGTGAAGCAAAATTTAAACAATTTTTTGGGGATTGCACTAGTTGGACCGCACTACCTCAACTTGACTGGGTTTTTGGAGTCCTAGAACTAAGTCACCCCTAAGGGAATTGAACTCGGGTCGCCTTGGTGACAAGACCCACACCTTAAGTGAGTGAGCTAGCCAAATTTAACAAAATTTAAACAATTTAAATAATTGAATTTTTTAAATTTAAATTCTTAAAATAATTAATTTTACATATAGTTATTTTTTCAAAATAATTTTAATTAAAAATGGTAAAGTTTGTTCACTTATTAACTTACTCATTTTATAATTATTATAATCTATTTCCTTATTTTTTTGTTATTATGACTAATTTTTTAGTTGACCATGCAATTTAGTTTTTAAAAGTTTAAATCGTTTTAAAATACCAATATATTAAAAAATGAACAAACTTAACTATTTTTCTATTCAATTTTTCGGAATTGTCAGGACTTTACCTAAAGTAAAAGAATAAATTCATTAAAAAAATTAAGTTCATCCACTTTTGAAGTTATTACTTTTAAAAATAAGTATTTATACCAACCTAAAAAAGTAAGTAGATTATAATGACACTATCTCAATTGAAAAATATAAAACCTTTTCTCACAAATCTTTCTAAATCATAGATACATACCTATCAAAACTCAATTTCCATGTTTAAATGATTACCATGTTAAATAACCTTACAAATCTTACTATTAAGTTTCCAATCCCATTAATTTGTACCCCTTACAAAGTCAAAAATTACAAACAAAGTTGACAAATTGAATGAGATTATGGAGAGGGTATGTTATGAACATATAAGTATAGAAAGACAAAGCCTTCCAAGCTTTTCAATGAATCTTATATTAATTGACATTTCAAATAGAGGATACAATTGACATTTAAAATAGAGGATACAATAATATGGTGGTACGATTGTGTATGGCTGGATTTAATAGGAAATTGATATAAAAAAAAATTAATATAGTTATGATTTTAGTTTTCAATGTTAAAAAAATTATTTTATATAAACTTAAATTTTAATATGATTTCCAATCATTAAATAATCATTGTACACTTGAGAGTTCTACTATTGACATGATGAATTATTAGAAATTTCTATCCATTAAATAATCATTGTACAGTTGAGAGTTCTACTATTAACATGATGAATTATTAGAAATGAAACCCTTCACTTTTCTTTGATAATTTACAATATTATTTCTTATTCATTCATAAATTTAAAGAAAAATAAAAATTTACATTTTTAAGTAGATTGTTTACGATTTAGGATGAGTTTGAGACCCTTAGAAGAGGAAGGGTTCATGGTCAATGAGAGAACATTTATCGATATCTTTTTTCACGGATAGAAAGAAGAAGATATGGAGTGTAAATTAATGAATTTTCAGTTAAGTTTTTACATATCCTTTTTACAAGGATAGAGAGAAGAAGATCTGGAATGTATTAATGAATTGTCAATTAGTAAGTTTTTACATTATGGTGGTAGTTATTTATGAATATATTTTTATTGCGTCGAGAAAAATGCCAAGGTGGAGGGGAAGTTTGGGTGAAGGTTTCTCCCATTAAAATAATAATGATAAAATAAAATAAAATTAAAAATTAAAAATTAAAATAAAACAAAAATAAAAAATAAGAATAAAGAGGAATATGTGTTGTAGTTTAGTGGTGAAAGGTTTGTAGATTTGATCCCTCTCGAGGTTTCGTAGAACCGGAGTTAGATGAGTCAAGACAAAGTCAAATTGATTATCATGTAAGTTTCTATATTTATAATATGGTAGTTACTTAATATATTCTTATTGTACCTTGTTAGTAACTTTTTTTTTATTTTTAAATGAGGGTTTACCATTTGTTAGAGGGCTAGAATCAAGGTCACTACAATCATTATATAGTCAAAGTCAACTCCCAAAAAACAAGTGTCACAAAGCAAGATTTGAACACCGGTGGGGAGGAAAACAATTCCTCCCAACCACCTAATCTACACTCAATTGACACCTTGGTGGTTACTTATTAATATATTTTTATTGTACGTGGATAATTACTTATTAATATATTTTTATTGTACCTGGGTAGTTACTTATTAATATATTTTTATTGTAACGGGGTAGTTACTTAATATATTCGTCTCTTAGCCAAGATTATATAGCGGCCAGTTATTTTAAGACATTTTCATTTTCTTTCCACAAGTTTTTATAAACTTGAAAGGGATCCCCTTCCTCCTGGTGCAACAAACATCCGCGGTCTTCATCAGGAAACAACTCAATATTTTCAGGTATTTGGTCTCTTCTTATAACAATTTCTTTTATATTATATAAGCTTCTCTTCTGGGTTTCCTTCCTCCACCACTTGGGAGAGCTCCACTTAGCTACAAGGCTCTACAGGGATCTATTTTCCTGTATTTCTATTAACACTGGCTGCACACATCCTTTTTGGCTTGCACTAACACCAAACATTATAACCCTAGGCTTCTCTTCTAGGTTTCCTTCCTCCACCCCTTGAGAGAGCTCTGTCCACTTAGTTACAAGCTGCTCCCTTCTCTTCTAGGTTTCCTTCCTCCACCCCTTGAGAGAGCTCTGTCCACTTAGTTACAAGCTGCTCCCTTTTCCAGTAACTCTATTTATACTGGCTGCACACATCCTTTTTGGCTTGCACTGACATCGAACATTTTAACCCTCTTAATCGTAGAAACACACCTACACTGTAACTCCCAACTACAATGACACTCACACAGTAGCCGTTATCAACACATTCTTAAAAAAAAACTGACATCCCAGGTGAAAGGGCTTGCAGTTTTTACCCATCCCTACTGCATCTGCTTACAACTATTCTTCGACACTGCCTAACTGTATCCGATCTCGCCTATTGAAAAGTCAAAATAGTTTGCTTACTAGCTTGCCGAAGGAAGAGTTTTTCTGCAATCTAATATCAAGGATACTACTCTTATATTTTCGAACAATCTGTTTCATATATACCTTTACCAACAATATTCTGTATCATATATACTTTCAGAAATTTGTTCCGCTCGTGCGCTGCTAATACATTGGTCATTGCCGGAATCTCTGGATCATATTTGTACCTGCATCATAATATACAAGACGCGGGTAAGACAGAACAACCCTCTGAGTAAGTTCCAATATTTCCATATACCCTGCAAAATAAGTGTCCAACATTTGCAGCGTACTTCAAAGACTGAAAGAGTCGATGATTTCCAGTTTCACCAGAGTATTTTTCGTTAACCGTTGCTTTGTTTTGGGATTCCTTTGCAATAGGTCAAACTTCCTTCTCACGGACTTGATCTTTAGAGGGAAAAAACCCTAGATTCAGTTTAAATTCTTTCAGATTGTCGGAGATTTGTGTCTTTGACCACAACTCAATCTCTAGATAGTATTCATTTGCCAGGAGAATTCAGGCCAATCTACAAAAAGAAATTTGGATGAGTCACCAAGAGATTTGGATGTGTCTTCTTCAAAGAAATCCCGACCTTCGTCTTCTCCTCAAGGTCATTCATCTTCCACTTCCACTTCCACTGCCACTGACAGCTCCCGCAATACAGTGGATTATATCAGTAACTTGCAAGATTATAATGTGAAACAGCAGAAAACTGAGGAATTTGAGTCCACAGAGAAACAAACTGACGAAGGAGACGAAAAAGATTGTGTAGAGTATGTAGATCCACAGAATGAACATTGCGATGTAGGGAATTATGATGATGAGTACCGGAAAGAAGAGCATGAACATTTATTCGATGTCGAGGATACAAAACCATACAGAACATTCTGTAGGGAGATATCCTGTCCACTTCCTAGTCATGCTTTTGAAGATCCATCCAGTCCGTTCGCGGGTGAAGACGATGAGGTAGACCAAAAATTTAATATGTTCCTGTCGGAATTTCCAGGCGAAGAAGATGACAATGCATATTTTCGATTAAGGTAAACCCTCCAGTGCTATTAGTGGAAATCGGATAGCACCACAAGTAAGAAAGGTAGTTGATTTCATTAGTTTTTTCAACTAACAAATATAATGTAAATCTTAATGCAGACAGGATGCCAACGAAATCACAGTTGCTCTATCAATGGAGGAGATTTGGGAACTGCACTACTCAAAACCCTTCATGGCAACAGCACAACATATGGACGCCTACCTGCAGTAAGTCAATTGCTTTAAACAGTACATGGTCTTGATTTTGGTTTTTATTGTCATGGATTCACTTCTTACCTGGCTTGTCCTCACAGCTGTCGTCTGAGGCTATTTCCCAGTGAAATCCAACAGCGAATAAACCGATGTTCTGCATACATGATCAGCCTCAACTTAAGGGATCTGAATGATTGGAACAACCAAACGCCCCTCAGCATTTTGGAGAAGGCGTTAGACATTGAAATGAAAGAAGTTGATTTCAATATAATTCCTCTACTATATGGGTAACGTATTGTATGAATTTCCTCCACTGCTAAATTACAGATTCGATTTCCAATACTGAATCTCGTACGACGGGAATTTCTGCTGCAGAGCACACTGGACTTTAGCGATTGTTTGTGGGCTCGGGCAGCCACGGGATGCGTATCTTCCTGGTGTCCCTTTCAGACTTCCGTGTGTATTGCATAGCATGGGATTTAAAAAATGTCACTCATATAGCATGGGATTTAAAAAATGTCACTCATGGGATTTAAAAAATGTCACTCATATAGCATAGCAAAGTAAGGCTACTGAGAACTCCAGATCCATTATTCTTTTGATTCTTTCTTTTATTCTTTGTTATACATGTTTAAAATTATTTTCATAAACCCTATCGCAGGGCTGTTGCCAAGAAGGCCCGCATAGATTCAAATCATGTATCATGGTATCAAATACGGGTAAGTTTTTTTAACTTGGTCTCAGCCATTTTCATTGCATTCTACTGCTAAAAGATTGTTATACCCGTCATTTAAGAGTTCATCGTATTTGATGCAGTGTCCTCAGCAATTGAATCTAAGCGATTGTGGGTTTTATATTATGAGATTTGCAGTGGATTTTGTGAAGAACATCATCTCACGTCCTTCTTTACCAGTAAACTATCTTGTACGAAATTTTGTATAATTAATTTAACAATAATTGGCATTATCAATTTATGTTTTTCAAACAAATTATTTTTAACTATTGCAATTTGACCGTTTCTTTTATGTTAGTTCTGGCTGTTACAATTCTCGTCACGTTATACCGAGTACGAGGACCAGGGTGAAGTAAAGAAGGTTGCCAGAAAAGCTCGACAACAATTGAAAGGATTTATTGGATCAATCAAACAAGAGGAGAGGGATTGGAGTGAGTCCTCTTTCTAATTCATTGTTTTTATTATTTTTTAAATAATATATGAATAAGCAAATTCTTTTATTTCAAAATCCTAATTTAGAGGGAATGCAGCTTATGAATTTTCGGAAGGAAGACCATGCACCATTGACATCGTGAGTTTATAAACCAGCCCCCGAAACTCATTACGTTTTTTCTACCAAATGAATATGAATGTTTGTTTCATTGATGGCGTTATTATATTCTTCAATGACGTTAACTATTTTATTTTTAATTAACCAGCTTCCATATTGTATTCCGGAGAAGATTATAAAAGCTGATGGGAACGAGTACAAGGTTAAAATGCTCAATTGGGTGAGAACACCTTATGTGCCATCTGATTACGTAAAGAAGCACTGGAAACGTATCTACTATGACTACATCTCGAGCAAGAGCAATGGGAAAGAAGTTGGATTGCCATCGACTGAATGAAGCATTGTAAGCAGATCTACGATCATTGTAAACAGATCTACGATGATGATTATATGATGATTAAGGAGAATGAAGATTGCTGTGTTACAGTGTAATGGAGATTTTTAAAGGTTATTAGCTTTTAATCAACCTATTTTGTTTCAGAAAATAACCGAGGTATTTAAATCATGAATGAATAAGATCAATTCAAAACCGAAATAAGATGATTATCTCATTCAATACTTCATCGTCCATTCTAAGAGAAGTAACCTGCATAGTAGGTGTGAAAGATGCTTCACAGAAAAACTTTATGATTTCATGAAATGCTTTCCAATTCTCCAAAGTACCATTTCCAAACAATAGGACATCATCCACAAATACAAATGTGTAATGTTGTGAAAAGGGGAACCTTTGATTTTGGTTATGATGTTATTTGATATTCATCATTTAATGTTGCAGAGAAACCGTGGCATAAAAAAGTCTGGAAGTGGAATGTTCCCTTGAAATTGAACTACTTTATTTGGGTTTGTCTGGAAAAGAAATTATAACTCAATACAATTTAATTAAGAGACGTACAGCTGGCTCAAATATATGCAATATGTGTTATGTGTATGTGTAGTATGTGTTATTTCACATCTTTTTATTTACTCTTTGCAAAAAAAATTGGATGAAAATCATAGTAATTGTTCAGATTTCTGAGATGTGGGATGGTGATAGCTTTGATTAAGATTGAAATCATGGTTTAGCCATGTATGTCTTTTTTTTAAAGAGGTGCCTTTATTTGTTAGTTGGGGGATATGGAGAAAGAGGTGCCTTTATTTGTTAGTTGGGGGATATGGAGAAAAGAGGAATACCACGTTATCTTTGAAAATATGTCTACAAATGTCTCTATTCTTAGTTCTACCAAACCCGAGTTGTTGGATATTGTGAGATGAATTATCAAAGAAAACTATTAGTCCAAAGGAAGGAAGACTTTTCTATGAAAAAATGATGGGCAATATTGTGTTTTCAAGTGGTTCTTTTGATGCTTACTAAGTTTCAATGTTCCTTTGATTTTTATTATGACAGGATATACTATCTAAAGTTTTTGTAGTATATGTTGATATAATTAGTAGATTTTATGGTTAAAGAATTATGTATGATTTTTGGGGAATCAAATTGTGAGCCTTATATTGGATGGTTAGATATTGGATTGATCTATCCATATTATTTTTATTTTAATTTATTAATTGGTTGATATAGATATATAGATCTATGAATTAATATTTGATAATGATGATTTATTATTATATGTTTAGTGAGATTATTTTATTTTTTATTAAACAAATAAAATAAATGTTTGGTCTCTATGTTCATTAAAAAATAATATTTAATTTAAGAATTCTATTAATTACATCTTATTTAAGTGTTTCAAGATTAAGAATGATTTTCAAAATAAGATTTGAATGTTGCCCTTTTTTGGTTCATTTGGAGAGGTTGATGGAAACCTTCTGGATCATGCCATCCACTAGTTGGGATGGCTTGAAGATATGATTGTTTTCTAGTAGTTGTTGTGCATTTATTTGGGGTTAGTGTGCAAAAGATGAATATGATGTCATCTTTGTTTCTTCCATTGCCACTGAGTTACACTTATAGTATAAATTTTTGTGAAAATTGTTTTTTTCTTCAAAGATCAAATGTTGTATATATATTTTATATGTAAAGAAGCTGAAAAAAACATATTACATAATTTTGTTTACTAGTATTAAGTTAAAAAGTATGGTCAATTTTTTTTTATTAGCTACAAGTATACTTCAGTTAGTGTTTTCCTTCTTTGGAAGAAAATCAGTTAACATATAAATGTTTTCCTCATTACAAAGTTTTCTCTTTTTTGTTATGTGGGGCATACTAAGAATTCCTTGGCTTTTGAAATCAACTTCCACAATCCTTGTGTGGTGGGACATAAGATTTTGAGATTCTTTAAGGAATTTTATAGAGCCCCAAATGCAAAAGGTTCACATATCTTTCAGGATCAAGACATTGTGGCAAGTATCCTATGTGGTTATTTTGATGGAGCATCAATCAATGGTCATTGTGGTGGAGGTATGGTAATTAAATTAGATGTGGAGCATTATTTTTTGCTATGGATGAGCTGTTGAATAGGTACTGATTCTAGAGATGAATTTTTAGCTCTTTGGGGATTATTAAAATTTGTTGTTTTAATAGATATTTTGGATTAACATACTCGGTGATTCAAGGGTCATTGTGGACCAGGCTAGTGGTATATCTTCTTTACACCTATCTATACAAGAACAAAGAAGAACTAGAAAACTAATTGAAAGATTCAACAAGTTTTCTATCAAACATATTTATAGGAAAATCAAAACTTTGGGAGACACCTTATCTAAGAAATTTATGGGGATGTTTGAAGGTCTTTTATAGTTCGAGGAGTTCACAGACTTATCATTGCACATTTAAGGAACTCTATCTTATTAGGAATCTTTGTTATGGTCATAAATTCTTAATGGGCTACAAGTATACTTCAATTGGCCTCTTCCTTCTTTGGAAAAAAATACGTTGGCATGGTTTAAATGTTTTCCTCATTACAAACTTTGACCTTTTTTTATTATGTGGGGTATATGGAAGGGTAGGATTTCCTTGGATTTTGAAAACCTATCTTTAAGGAACCATACATTGTAGCAAGTATCCCATGATATGGTTATTTTGATGGAGCATCAATCAATGTTCATTGTGGTGGAGGTATGGTACTTAACTTAGATGTGGAGCATTATTTCTTGTCATGGATGAGCTCTGTAATAGGTACTAATTTTAGAGCTGAACTTTCAGATCCTTGGGGATTATTAATTTTTTTGTTTTGAAATATATCTTGGACTTAAAGGTACTTGGTAACTCAAGGGTCATTGTGGAATGGGTTAGTGGTATATCTTCTTTACATGTATTTGTACCAGAATAATGGTGGTGGAAAACTATAAAATTGATTGAAAGTTTCAACAAATTTTCTATCAAACATATTTATAGAAAAATCAACACTTTGACAAACAACTTATCCATGAAAGTTGTAGGGCTGTCTAAAGATTTTTTATAGTTATAAGAGTTCAAAGACTTCTCATTGCACATTTCATGAACTTTATCTTTCTATTAGAAATCTTTGTTTTAGCTATGACACTCGTTTTTCATTTCTAATTAGATGTGATGTTCAAGCCTATATGTTACACTTTGGGTAAATGTTTTTGATATAGCATAGATTAAGTACTTTTTTGACTTGGTATATGGACGTGATCTTTCTACTACTGAAAGATCTGATCATATCTGTTTATGATTTTGATGTAAAGACAATTATAACTTTGATTACATTTTGAACATTAAATTATAGGTTTATATTTTGTCCTTTGAAAAAAGATTTAGGGTTACTTGGGAGCCCCATTTTCTGACAAAGGAGCTCCAAGCTGAATTTTTTCCGGTCATCGGAAATATGCTTTATATATAATCTTTTCTTTTGTTAATGAAACAAGATTCACCGATTTTATTTTGTGTTGTTTGCACTTGCATCCCTGTGGTGTCAGAGTAGTATTGACCCTGAGCAGATCCCCCTGCAGTGTGAGAAATAGAATCCATCGGTGTGAGATAGGAATCTGCCGCTGTAGAGATGAATCCCTACTAAGGAGGGAGGCGTAGCCTGCGTGTGAGGGTAGAACTGCACGAAGAGTCAAGGTTTTCGCACATCAGTTCGTTGAGGTTGGAGGATGTGAGAACTCTAGCGGATTATAATATCCAGAAAGAGTTATTAACCCTACACTTGGTTCTTGGTTTGAGAGGTAGTGACAAGAAGAGAAAAAAGCCAAAGAGTCTGGAAAACATGCCATGCATGAACCCCAGTTTGGTAGGTAGCAAGATGCCGAGAAATAAATATGTTCGCTATGCTAAATTTTTCCTTATCGGCCAATAAAAAGGAAAATGACCTTGCATTTAAAAACCCAGCAATTTCTTGGTGTTTTTTTAAGTTAGAGATTGAAGTTAGGGTTTAATTTTTTGGGGGTTAGTTCTTGGATTTGAAGAAGATTCATTCTAATTGCTCTTGTTGAGTCGAGTGGGAACAAAAGTCTCTTACTTTAAATTCTGGGTCAAGATGGCTTCGCCTTGCTAAGCCATAAACCACACAGTCGAGTTCTAATTGGAAACAATTATGATCATTGGGCCATAAAAATGAGTACTCTTTTATGTTCTAAGGATGTATTGAACCTAGTGGTAAATGAGTATCAAGAGTCAATTGCTGAATAAGAGAAAATAAAAGAAAGGATGCAAAGGCACTTTGCCTCATCCAAACTAGATGAAAGAATATTTTATCTAAGACAACATGGGACATCTTAGAAACAACTTATTAGGAAACAGTGAAGTGAGTGTATTCTAAGACAACATGGGACATCTTAGAGACAACCTATTAGGGAACAATGAAGGTGAGGACTTTTAAGATATAGTCAAAGAGTAAAAAATGTAGATTAGTTGATGATGTAGGTGACCAATCTCATAAATTAGTTCAGAAAACATGGTGAAGGCCTATGAGATTTGAGAGTTATTGAGAAGGTCCTTAGAGGTTTACCAAAGGGATTTAATTAGTAGTAGCATCCACAAAAATGCTAAGAATACTAATCAAATGCATGTCAATGAGTTGACAAAATTCCTAGTGTCACATGAATCCAAGATGAATAGATATGAGGACAATAGCCTAGAGAATACATTTAAATCTCAAGCATCTATCATGACAAGCACGGAGAAAAGAAGAACAAGAGACATAGATAGAGGTAACATATAAAATGATCATGAAGAACATAACGAAGAAACTAAGGGTGAAAAGAGATCTCAATAGAATTCTCATCGATTAGGGGGGAGTAGTACCATGATAAATCCAAGGTGCAATTTTATTTTTGTAAGGAATTTGGATATTTTTCTAGTAAAACTAGACATAGACAATTAGATGCTAGTAATCGCATTGCAAATTTTATGGAGGAATTTAAAGAGATTGAAAAACCATTTTTAACAAGCACAGCATAAATACAAGAGACACAAATATTTTCCTTGGGGAAACCATAAAGGAGAAAACCCTGCGAGATATAATGATCACCAATACAATGTCACAAAAGTAAAACCCAAAAATAGAGATCTAGTCTTTTCTCTCTTCTCCACTTGTGCAATCCACAAGTTTTTATAAACTTGAAAGGTTTCCTTGGGGAAACCATAAAGGAGAAAACCCTGCGAGATATAATGATCACCAATACAATGTCACAAAAGTAAAACCCAAAAATAGAGATCTAGTCTTTTCTCTCTTCTCCACTTGTGCAATCCACAAGTTTTTATAAACTTGAAAGGGATCCCCTTCCTCCTGGTGCAACAAACATCCATGGTCTTCATGAGGAAACACAGTGCTCAATATTTTCAGGTATTTGGTCTCTTCTTATAACAGTTTCTTTTATATTATGTAAGCTTCTCTTCTGGGTTTCCTTCTTCCACCACTTGGGAGAGCTCTGTCCACTTAGCTACAAGGCTCTATTTTCCTGTATATCTATTAACACTGGCTGCACACGTCCTTTTTGGCTTGCACTGACACCAAACATTATAACACTAGGCTTATCTTCTAGGTTTCCTTCCTCCACCCCTTGGGAGGGCTCTGTCCACTTAGTTACAAGCTGCAATTTTTCAGGTAATTCTATTTATACTGGCTGCACACATCCTTTTTCGCTTGCACTGACACGAACATTAAAACCCTCATGATCATAGAAACACACCCACACTGTAACTCCAAACTACAATGATACTGACATAGTAGCCGTTATCAACACATTCTTCAAAAATAACTGACATCCCAGTTTAAAGGGCTTGCAGTTTTTACCCATCCCTACTGCATCTGTTTACAACCATTCTTCGACACTGCCTAACTGTATTCGATCTTGCCTATTGAAAAGTCAAAATAGTTTGCTTATATTTTCAAACAATCTATTTCATATATACCTTTACCAACAATATTCTGTATCATATATACTTTCAGAAATTTGTTCCTCTCGTTTGCTGCTAATACATTGGTCATTGTTGGAATCTCTGGATCATATTTGTACCTGCATCATAATATACAAGATGTGGGTAAGACAAAACAACCCTCTCACTAAGTTCCAATATTTCCATATACCCTGCAAAATAAGTGTCCAACATTTGCAGCATACTTCAAAGACTGAAAGAGTCGATGATTTCCAGTTTCACCAGAGTATTTTTCGTTAACCGTTGCTTTCTTTTGGGATTCCTTTGCAATAGGTCAAACTTCCTTCTCACGGACTTGATCTTTAGAGGAAAAAACCCTAGATTCAGTTTATATTCTTTCAAATTGTCGGAGATTTGTGTCTTTGACCACAACTCAGTCTCTAGATAGTATTCATTTTCCATAGTGATGGAGAATTCAGGCCAATCTACAAAAAGAAATTTGGATGAGTCACAAAGAGATTTGGATGTGTCTTCTTCAAATAAATCCCGACCTTCATCTTCTCCTCAAGGTCATTCATCTTCCACTTCCACTGCCACTGCCACTGCCACTTCCACTTCCACTTCCACTGACAGCTCCCGCAATACAGTGGATTATATTAGTAGCTTGCAAGATTATAATGTGAAACAGCAGAAAACTAAGGAATTTGAGTCGACAGAGAAACAAGTTGACGAAGGAGACGAAAAAGATTGTGTAGAGTATGTAGATCCACAGAATGAACATTGCGATGTAGGGAATTATGATGATGAGTACCCGAAAGAAGAGCATGAACATTTATTCGATGTCGAGGATACGAAACAATACAGAACATTCTGTAGGCAGACAGCCTGTCCCCTTCCTACTCATGCTTTTGAAGATCCATTTAGCCCGTTCGCGGGTGAAGACGATGAGGTAGACCAAAAATTTGAAATGTTCCTGTCGAAATTTCCAGGCGAAGAAGATGACATTGCATACTTGCGATTAAGGTAAACCCTCCAGTGCTTTTAGTGGAAATTGGATAGCACCACAAGTAAGAAAGGTAGTTGATTCAGGCAAAAAGTGTTTTAATTTATACTTATTCGCTATTAGTTTTTTCAACTAACAAATATAACGTAAATCTTAATGCAGAAAGGATGCCAACGAACTCACAGTTGCTCTATCAATGGAGGAGATTTGGGAACTGTACTACTCAAAACCCTTCTTGGCAATAGCACAACATATCGACGCCTACCTGCAGTAAGTAAATTCCTTTGAACAGTACATGATCTTGATTTTGGTTTTTATTGTCATGGATTCACTTCTTAAATGGCTTGTCATAGCTGTCGTCTGAGGCTATTTCCCAGTGAAATCCAACAACGAATAAACCGATGTTCTGCATACATGATCAGCCTCAATTTAAGGGATCTGAATGATTGGAACGATCGAACGCCCCTCAGCATTTTGGAGAAGAGGTTAGACATTGAAATGAAAGAAATTGATTACAATATAATTCCTCTACTATATGGGTAACATATTGTATGAATTTTCTCCACTACTAAATTATAGATTCTATTTCCAATACTGAATCTCGTACGACGGGAATTTCTGCTGCAGAGGACACTGGACTTTAGCGATTATTTGTGGGCTCGGGCAGCCACGGGATGCGTATCTTCCTGGTTTCCCTTTCATACTTCCGTGTGTATTGCACTTCAACCCTCTTGTACCCATCGGATTTAAAAAAATGTCACACATATAGCATAGCAAAGTAAGGCTACTGAGAACTCCAGATCCATTATTCTTTTGATTCTTTCTTTTATTCTTTGGTATACGTGTTTAAAATTCTTTTCATAAACCCTATTGCAGGGTTGTTTCCAAGAAGGCCCACATAGATTCAAATCGTGTAGAATGGTATCAAATACGGGTAAGTTTTTTTTAACTTGGTATCAGCCATTTTCATTGCATTCTACTGCTAAAAGATTGTTATACCCGTCAATTAAGGGTTCATCGTATTTGATGCAGTGTCCTCAGCAATTGAATCTAAGCGATTGTGGGTTTTATAGTATGAGATTTGCAGTGGATTTTGTGAACAATATCAGCTCACGTCATTCTTGTAAGAAATTTTGTATAATTAATTTAACAATAATTGGAATTATCAATTTATGTTTTTCAAACAAATTATTTTTAACTTTTGCAATTTGACCGTTTCTTTTATGTTAGTTCTGCCCGTTACAATTCTCGTCACGTTATACCAAGTACGGGGACCAGGGTAGGGTAAAGAAGGTTGCCAAAAAATCTCGACAACAATTGAAAGGATTTATTGGATCAATCAAACAAGAGGAGAGGGATTGGAGTGAGTCCTCTTTCTAATTCATTGTTTTTATTATTTTTTAAATAATATATGAATAAACAAATTCTTTTATTTCAAAATCCTAATTTAGAGGGAATGCACCTGATGAATTTTCGGAAGGAAGACCATGCACCATTGACATTGAGTTTATAAACCAGCCCTGAAGCTCATTACGTTTTTTCTACCAAATGAATATGAATGTTTGTTTCATTGATGGCGTTATTATATTCTTCAATGACATTAACTATTTTATTTTTAATTAACCAGCTTCCATATTGTATTCCGGAGAAAATTATACAAGCTGATGGGAACGAGTACAAGGTTAAAATGCTCAATTGGGTGAGAACACCTTCCTTTCCATCTGATTACGTACAGAAGCATGGGGAACATATCTACGATGACTACATTTCGAGCAAGAGCAATGTGAAAGAAGTTGGATTGCGATCGACTAAATGAAGCAATGTAAGCATATCTACGATGATTATATGATGATTAAGGAGAATGAAGATTGCTTTGTTACACTGTAATGTAGATTTTTAAAGGTTATTAGTGTTGGTATTCAAGTTTGTAATAAGAATTAATAACAATAATAATGAACAAAAATAACACATCTAAGACAGAGATTTTAACGTACAGTAAACCCCCAACATTTGGGGAAACATTCATCCGAAAAAGTATTGATATCTTATTCCTCTCAATAAGGGAGATTAGAAACTACCAATCAATCAACGGTTACAAGAAACCACCTTAGTTATGGTTAATTGTTAATTAGTTGTCGCAATTTTAACAATCTCCACCTTGACAACAAATTATCTAATACTTTGGCGGAGACTATTCATCACTTCTTTTTCAAACCAAGAGAAGCCACATACCATTCTAGCTTCTCTAACAACACTGGTTTTGTAAACATATCTGCAGAATTTTCTTGAGTATTAACCTTTTTCAGATCTACTCCACCTTCACTAATGGCTTGTCTTACAAAATGATACTTTACATCAATATGTTTAGTCTTACTATGATAAACAGGATTTGTAGTCAAATGTATAACACTTTGGCTATCACAAAAAACAGGCACAATGTTCTGTAACCTTCCAATTTCTTCAAGTAGACCCTTCAGCCAAATTGCCTCTTTGCAAACATGTGAGGAAACAATGTATTCAGCCTTCGTAGTGGATAAAGCAACTATTTATTGAAGCTTTGATATCCAACTTATAGCTCCACCTTCAAGAGTAAAAACATATCCAGAAGTAGACATTCTCTTGTCCAAATCACTTGCAAAATCAGAATCAACAAAACCCCATATAGAATCACTGTTATTATTAAAAGTGATATAATATTCACTTGTGCCTCTTAGATAGTGAAGCACCCATTTCACTGCATTCCAACGTTCTTTTCCCGGATTTGCCATGTATTTACTGACAACACCAACACCTACTTCATGTGAAATATCAAGTCTAGTACACACCATCGCATACATTAAACATCCTACTGCATTGGCATATGGAACATGAGACATATATCCTTTTCTTCGTCATTACTAGGATATAAACCTGAAGAAAGCTTAAAATGGTAAGCTTAGTTTTTCACAGGAAAACAAAAAAAGAATAGCATATTTACGTAGAACAATAATCACACAAGAGACATAAAATTTATGTGGTTCACCCACTGAATGTGGGCTATATCCATGGGACAAGGGTAGGCAGTCTTTATTCATCATTAACAATAGGTTACAAACTATCTGGGAGAGGGCTTAAAGCCCCGACTCAATATCTGCCTCAATGGGCCACATATTTAAGCAAACCTTCAGTTACACATAAATCATTATACCGTTGGTGAAACCACCATGAACCAACTTGACCTCAACCGTCAATTGGTTGTCACATTCCAACAATTTACCTGATGCCCTGCCCTTGTCCATTTGTGCTTCTAAATACCAAAGCACCCATTTCACCGCTTCACCTGGATTTGTCATGTATCCACTAACAACACCAACCGCATGTGAAAAGATCTCATCGCATACATCACACCATTGTACCATATATGAGACATATAACCATTTTCTTCATTACGGGGACATCAACCTGAAGAAAGCTTATGATGTTTACCAGTTTCACATTTCTTGAGTATCATTACCATGTACTCTTGTTGTGATAACCAAAACTTACCATCAATCCGTCTCTTGTTCATTTATGCTCAAGATGGTTTTGTAGCTCTCGGATCCTTCATATAGAATGTCCAACAACCTGAGCCAACTTGTTGATCTTAAACCATGCTTTTCCTAGCTCAAGCATAACGCCAACCTTGGCTCACCATGAAGTAATCCAACATCTTGTACCACACGCCTGAGGGACTGCTTCAGGCCATACAATGATTACTTTGAGCTTGAAAAAAAATCTTCCTATGCAATCCTGAGCACCTTCTATGCTCCACCTCGAACTTTGCATCTAAAGACCTTAGCCAAATCCGGCCAAGACAACCAAATGAGCCTTCACTGCTCACTTTAGGTCTATTTACAATGGAGTTAACCAAGCCTTTAAAATAGGCTTCATTACATGTAATCTCATGGGAAAAAAAAACATATGGGCACAAAAATCAACCCAACAACAACCTAAAATGGTATGCATGCCATTCCAGGTCTTACAGTCATATGCCCAATTACATATAAAAAACTAAATTTTACAACTCCAAAAATAATATTAATATTTCTACCATCGCTCTTTTTTTTTTACCCCGCCCTTACAAATGTTACCAACACTTTCACTCTCTTGAAACTGCTTGACCACGCTTAAACCATGAACACCCATGACCCATATAAGAGTTATTCTAAAACCCTTAACCACTAATTCTTTTAATCCTCAATGATCTCCCCATGGGTATTTTAATATTTTAATTACACAAGCCTTTATTAAATGAATGATTTAAGATCAAACATAGGTATTACAAACCATGATTGTCCGTGCTCTTACTCCACGATGGGCTTCTCCACCTAAATATGAAGATGCTTCACTCGGGCTTCAAGCTGTACTCTCCACCAGCTGCTACAGGATGGCCTCCCTTGATGTTCATGCAGGTTCTAGGACTCCTGCTCCTCAACACAGCTAGCCTCCACACACTTCCCAAATATTATATATGACCATAATCGTTTCTCAGAAAAAACAAAGAAAAAATACCTCTGGCTTCTTATCTTTGCACCAGCACCATGATCATGGTTTCTAACAGGAATAGGAGCGCTACACATGCATAAGCAAGAAAAACGGCCTTGATTATGCTCTCTTTCATGCAGGATCGATCTCTACTCTCTTTCACATAGGGGCTTCAGCACAACCTTCACGGATTCATGTGTCATGCAGGCTCTCTTGGTTGGTTCCCTCTATGAGCGGCTCTCTTGGCTTCTCTTCTACGTCATCCTCTGCTCTCCTGGCTTCCTCCTCCACCACCACGGTCGAGTTTGTACTCGCAGGGATGCTCCTCAACAAGATTATGGCTCCCTTTCATGCAATCTTTCACAGTTCTGAACTCGCAGTCTTCCACGGGACTGGCTACATGACTCCTCATCAGGATTACGGCTCCCTTTTAGTGGTGCCGCGGATCCCTCTTAGTGGTCAGCGCTTCTCTCTTCACAATCGGCTACCTCTGCTCATGCACTGGGATCTTCTCCTCCATGCTCGAGCTCGTTTACAGCGGGTTGGCTTGGATAGCTTACAGAGCTCTGCTTCACGCGGCTCTCTCACGCTCACTCTAACATTTCTTCCATGGGTTCTCTCACTCTTATTTCACTTGGATCTGATACCACTTGTTGGTATTCAATTCTGTAATAAGAATTAATAACAATAATAATGAACAAAAATAACACATCTAAGACATATATTTTAAGGTGGTAAAACCCAAACACTTGGGGAAACATCCACCCGGCAAAGTATTGATATCTTATTGCTCTCAATAACGGAGATTACATATAAGGCATTCATCTATCCATACATTCTCCTCAGTTACATTTACTCCTCTCCAAAACTACATATAAATACATAGGAGAAGGAGTTACGTAAATGAGTGAACTGCCACATGTTAGAGAAACTACCAATCAGTCAACGGTTACAAGAAACCACCTTACTTATGGTTAATTGTTAATTAGTTGTCACAATTTTAACAATTAGCTTCTAATCAACCTATTTTCATTGTCACTGCAAGTCGACTCTTATTGGTAGCACTTAAAATTATAATAGCAAGAAGTTTTCATTGAGTAATTGGTATATGTTCTATCCCATGTATATTTATATTTATTTTTTCATTAGGAAAGTACATCATCCTGATCTATGCTATAAACACTTACACTTATCGATTGTACTTTCTTTTCAATAAATATAAAATAAAAATATGTTTTTTAATAAAAAATAAATATAAATATACATATGATATACCTACACCTATTTATATGTTCTATCCCATGATATACATGTATATGGTAAATAAAAATTGGTATATGTGCCATAATAGCATCTACACCTATTTGTACTTCAAATCCCTCATCTACTTTCCAACCCAAATGGAAATCCACTAAAGGAAAGCCTTTTGAAAGAGATTTTCATGGATTAGAGACCTGAAATGTTGATTTTGTTCTCATTCAAATCCAATCCATGATTGAGCTATACTTATCTTCCACAATTCGGTGCCACATAATAGAGGAAATTCCAAATCCATTTAGAAGCTAAAACTTGGTTAAAAGTGAAGATATTTTTTAGTCCCCAACCACAACATGTCTTAATATCAGTTATAAATTTCCAATTAGCTAGATGGTAGGTGAGATAATCCCCTTTGCATTCCCAAAATTTGCAAGGATTCCCTTGGAAACCTCTTACCTCTTATATCCATCCATTAAGGCAACACCCTATTCTTTTTGTTATCTTGGATACCTCTCTCTCTCTCTCTCTCTCTCTCTCTCTCTCTCTCTCTATATATATATATATATATATATATGTGTATTCTACTTGCTAAGTAATGATCTCTTTGTACCTTCTCAAACAATATGAAAATTGTAAGTATATCATTAATTAGCTCTCATCTTATTAATGGTTTTATATATATAACAAAAGTGATATTAATATGTCCATTTGTGCCATTCCAAGTCCAAACTAACTCATAATCCTATTTAGATAACCTCATAATTGAATGCTTTAATCCTGTAACAAAGGAATTCCATTCCATCCCATGATCCCCCATTAAGACCAAATCCTTTGCCAGGAGCCACTAAGAAGATGAATTTTCCAGAAAAATAGATATTTCCACATGATCCAACAAACTGATCCCATAATCCATGAGATATGAAGTAAGAGACTAAGAAGGTTTATATAACACTTAAAATGCAAGAATTGATCAATACCAAGTTATACTTGTTTCATGTTACCTATTTTCCATCATAACCAAGATCCCAACCAAGGAAAAGAGTTTACAAACCCTCTCCAAAAGTATAATGCATTAGAAACATATTTTTTAGGTGATCTAATCCACTCTACCACGTACCTTTTTCTAAGATATTTTGCCAGGATCTGGAGAGGATTTTCAAGCTAAGTGAAAGGATAAACCAAGGATATTCTTTATTCCCCAACCTCATAGTTTTTTGGGGAGAGATATTTTGTCCCAACTAGATAGATAAATTTTATTTTTATCAACACTTCCATCCCATTGAAAATTCATCATACTTTTCCTAATATTGTGAAGAACAGACATAGGGAACTTTGCTCGAAAAATCCAATAAAATGGAATACTTTCCAACACAGGCTTAACTAAAATAAACCTTCCACCAAGAAACAACCACCTAAAATGCCAATTCCCAATATATTTTTTTCAACTTTTCAGACATGCCAGATCCAATCATCTTTACTATAATTATTTTGTTTCAGAAAATAACCAAGGTATTTAAATCATGAATGAATAAGATGAACTCAAAACTAAAAAAAGATGGTTATCTCATTCAACACTCATCGTCCATTTTATTCTAAAGAAAATTTGATTTAAGAGAAGTAATCTGCATAGTAGATGTGAAAGATGCTTGACATAAAAGTTTTATGATTTCATGAAATGCTTTCCAATTCTCCAATGTACCATTTCCGAACAATAGGACCTCATCCACAAATAAAAATGTGTAATGTTGTGAAAAGAGGAAGCTTTGACTTTGGTTATGATGTTATTTGATATTCATCATTTGATGTTGTAGAGAAACTGTGGCATAAAAAAGTTTGGAAGTGGAATGTTCCCTTGAAATTGAACTATTTTATTTGGGTTTGTCTTGAAAAAAAATATAACTCAAGACAATTTAATTAAGAGAGGTAGAGCTTGCCCAAATATATGCAATATGTGTTATGTGTATGTCACCTACCCAAATTCTGAAGACTAATTATTTTATTTGCAAAATACATTATGTTATATTTTAATTACAAAGTTTTGTAATTATGACCAAATCTGGTCAAGGATGATTGTAATGACTTATTATTATTATTTAATAAATTAAATAGGAGACAAAGACCCAAAAGAACTGTTAAATGAGTGTTCACTGACCCACTAGGAGGAATGGAATCTGTTAGAAGGCATGGGACATATGGCAGCATTCGCACTCCACCACTAGATGTTGGTTATGGGACAACTACCCCTAAATTTGTGGCATTATCCCCCAGGTGGGGTGAAGAGAGTTGATGGCTCATTAATGACCAGGTTAACCACTAAAAGGCCTAGGCAACCTAGATAAGGCAATTCGAATTGAGCAGGCAGCTCCTCAATATTTTCTGCAAAAATATTTCCTCAAGTGTATGAGGTGATCACTGAGAGATTTGAATTGGGAGGATAAGTGGGAGTGCATTAGGAGTCTGCTAGTTATTCTGAGAAGGAAACCATAGGTGCTGGTGCAGGTCTCTTTGACAGCTTAGTCTTTATGACTGGATAATCTATATTCTACTACAAGTTGATGAACTAAGGCTTCTACAGACTCTTCTTCATGGTGGTTCAGTGAACAAGCTCAAGGGTCCTAAGGAAAGTAATTTGGCTGTCTTCAAGAATAGGTTTGGTGGAACAAGTTGCTTGGGTAGTTTGTTTCTCCTACAGTCAATCAAGTTCTACTGTTATGACTCATTGTTTATAGTTAAATGATTTTCTACATGGTAGAACTATTATTTACAGTTATACAGAAGGAATTATTTTATTTTATGACTTAAATATGATATGTTTTAAGGAGGATTAAGTAACTTATATGAATGACTAAATTTTTTTCTGTATTTTTCCCGTACTGTTATCTATATAGTATTCTAGTACAGAAAAGTAAAATTAATAGAGATGAGTGATAGGCAGAATGCCATTTGAATGAATAGATAAACACAGTAGTATTTCTTTTAAATTATTCCATTTCAATCATATGTCTAAGACTTAGGAAATAGTACAGCATAGTATAAACAAATGGATAGTATTTTATCTACTTCGAAACAAAAGAAAAACACTTTTATTTCTGCACAGATCTATATTTTCCAATTCAATTCCATTTATTTTCGGATGGTAATAATATGCATTCCAATATTATAAATCTATGGTTTCATGCATCTAGAAATATAGCAGCTGCAATTATTTTCTATACAGAGTGTCACCTACCAATGATAAGTAAACACTTATTATTTTTCATCATTAATTATCACATTTTGATTTAATATAGATTTCAATCATTAAATATAGATACTTTCACTACAGCATCAAAACCCTAAGATTTTACATACTCTAGATTCTAAACATTTATTGAGTACACAGTTCAATAAATTACATATCAAGCCATTCATGGAAAACACAGTATCCAAACCCTAAACAATATTTGTGAAGATATAGAAGACATGGTATCCAAACCCTAAACAATATTTTTATTTAACTTACTATCTATTATTTCGTGTTGAGAATACTAACAAGGAACGTAACAACACTTAACATCACTTAACAGGAGACATGATATTTTTATCGTTATCTATCAAACCCTAACAAGAAACATAAACAGTGTCGAACCCTTTAGAGACACAAGTTAAGGCCCAATTCTCGGGTTTGAATTCTGAGTACATTCAGGGTTACCAACGAAACCTACAGGGTAGGGTTTTGTTCATTGAACAAGATCGAACCCTGTGGCATTATCCAATTCAAAACATATGAAAGACCAAATTTTACAACATCATTATTTCAACCTTAAATTTCAAAAACAATACGAAGTACAGGGTCTATCTACCAACAAACATGCAACCTACTACTCTCGACCAGAGACAACGATCTTTGTTCGAAACCAAATCAATAGTTTATACAAATGATTTCTCAAACCATTATTTAAACAAAAATATAACATTTCAGTACAAACGATCCATTGTTCTACAGAAGCAAGTGAACCCTTGACTCTATGATTTTTGTGTTAAAAAATATAGTAAAAGTTCAACAGAGTATACATTGCAGACCTTTCAAGGTTCCAAATTTACACAAGGTCTTTCCCTTAACAACCAGCAACACTAAAACAAGTTCAAGGTCATTTTTAAACGACTCAACAAGTCATTATAAAGCTGAATAAAAACTTAAATACTGAGGTTTTATCCTCTTTACAGTATTATTTAGAATAAAACATTAAAACTCGGCCATTACTCCTAACAGGGTTGTATTTCCAACTGTCGTCACACTGCATTCACCAGCTAAACCATGCCAAAGGTACCTACGAGGTTTCAAGAACCACCGAGGCTTACCAGGAGGTAGTTGCAACATCCCCATTCCAAGTTTTGCTCATAGAAACCTTCTAGCGAATTACCACTTGCTAGTTACAGTTTGAAAAGGTTAAAACAAGAAAAACACAGGTATAAATTAAGTATTACAGTATTACTGTCACTATCATTGAAAACTTACCATTTGCGTTGAAGCTCCTGGACTTAGACACACCACACCAAAAAAACGACGAAGCCTAATGGAATTTGCAACAAATACGAGTTCAAACTCAGAAGACCATTTTATGAATAGGAGAATCAAACTCCAGTTCGAATTACACTTAAACAAACTGACAGAAGAACCTCCCCACAAATACAATGGTTGTATCGTGGCTCTATTTCACCGGAATCATAAGCCTATAACATATAAACTCTCTCTCGTAGGTCTAAGGTTTGAAACCTAGGAAAGAGAGTCCTCCTAACAGTAAACTCCAAACCCTACATTGCAGCAATACTGTTGGCCCTTCAAACCTTGCCACTAAACGAACAAATGAAGACCAGGAAAACCATTCATTGTTACTTACCAACGAAAGACTAGGGTTTCATTCCAAGCCCTAGATCTTGTAAAGATCAAAGGTGGATTAGTTTCCAGTCGAGCACGTTGAGATTCGAGAGATTATTGCAATCAATATCACATTGATTACTGCATCTACCAAGTTGCCAAATCAGCAGACCAAGGGCTAGTGCATGGCAAAGCTCAACATCATATGGTGCATTGTTATAAAATTTATCACGTGAAGACCATCCACCTATGCATCCACTTCACATAACAGATAGGCGAAGTTAATGCTAAGACAAGGATTCGAAAGTTTGAAGGCATACCAAGTACCGAGCTTTAATACCCTATAAAAATCATAATCATTACAATGTTAGATCCATAGTTCATTTTCTTTAATAGTTCCTAAGGTTTATTGTTAGGCATCGTGATAATAGTAATATATGTTAATGTATGTGCGTGAATGCATAGTTACTATAGATTGTATATATTTCTTTCCTATAGTATTTGTATAGTCATTAGGGTAAAGTGTATATGGTTTCATGCATTAACCATGTATTTCCAAATAAATTGATAAAATTGAGACTATAGGTATAGTTTAAGATTCTATTAATGCATAATATAATGTTAGTTCATAACATAAGCACTATATTCACAAGATTTCAAATAATGTGACAAATGGACAATGGTATCACCACTTGATGTTAACGATAATAGTCTTATTAGGATGATTTTTCATGGATGATGAATATAGTATTGTAAAAGCAAATTGACGACGTGATTTTTTTTAACACAAAAGAGTTTGAAATACTAGCACGTAAACTAGAATTGGAACCAAAATTATCCATACTTCCAGTAACTTGTTTTGCAAGGAAGTACTTAGTATTTTTCATATTACATTGACGATGAATTGAAAGACACATGTACTCTTAACTCATGTTTGTTGTAAAATTTCTTGCCTTCATTTTGCACATGGAAACAGGATTCAAATGCCTTAGCTAAACGTAGCTAAGTAAACCTCAGGGTACCTCATAGGACCCCTTCATCATCATTCAAAACAAACTGTCAGCACATTACCAAGAAAATTATAATAATACAAACCTATGTACATCATATAGTTACATTTTAAAACTTAAGCAGATCTGAATATATATTCTTGTGTTATGATCATAAAATGTATTTCGTCAAAGAGATTAGCATCCATTTAGTTTGCAATAGCAATTACAACTAACATCATATTTTATTTTGAGAAATTCGACTTGTCATCATTATTAATTATCCTAGTTAAGAGATTTAACTATTTTTATATGCTTAACATTAACAAATTCAATAGTTATTGCTATTTTAAAAAAATTTAAATTTTTGGTATTTTACGGGATGTTGCATGTGGTATCAGAGCCCACGTTCGAACTCTAGGCATGAAAAGTTCCAAAGAACATGCAACATAAAATTTTATTACAGCAGAAATCTTACTAATTCAAATTTAAACTATTTGTGTTATACATAAATTGTATTTAAGCTACAAGTATGGAAAGATCAGCTGAACATATGGAGGACATATTTCGACCCAACAGTCATAGCATGGGACAACATTATGAAGGAGAATTCCATGGCAAATTAAATGACAATTCATCGGAATTGTTACGTGCATTCCAAGAGTTAAAAGCAGAAATCAGATCTGTAAAACAAGACAACGAGAAAATTCTAAAAGCACAAGAGGAACTTAACCAAGTACTGTTCGATCAGTTCCCAACTGATGAATAGGATAGAGGGATTGAAAATACCTCCAAGATTGAAGACTTACCTCATCAAGACAGGGGTAAGAAAATGAAAATTGATGATGCGAACAACATTTCAACATCATCAAAAGCTGCCAATGAAAAACGCAAAAAGAAACGTAATTATTCAAGTGATAGCATCGAAGGAGATTACAAACCCAAAAGAAAAAGTCACAAACAGTATGAACAGATTTCTGGGGAGTTCAAGAAAATCAAACCCCCAACCTTCAATGATGAAACTGAGAAAGGATAGATAGCAGAAGCATGGTTGTCCGGCATGAAGAAGTACTTCCAAATTTATGACTATTCAGAATCATTGAAGGCAAAGATGGAAATATACAACTTGATTGGGACTGTAGACATTTGGTGGCAAGACAACAAAAGAGTGAAGGGCATCAAAGACAAGGATGTGAATTGGAGCACTTTTAAAAGGTACTTCAAGAAGAAGTTCTTATCGGAACAATACTATGAAGAAAAATCCAAGGAATTTTATGATTTAAGCTGGGAACTATGAACATGAAAGAGATGAACAGTAAATTTCTAAATTTGTTGAGGTGTGTGCCATACCTCGTGGAAGAGAAACCAAAGATTCAAAGATACCTGAGTTGTATACCTTTCAACATCAAGGACATAATAGAGTATGACAATACAAATACCTTAGAAGAGGCCATGAGGAAATCAACTTTCTGTTATGACACTAATCGGAAAAGAGAAGGGATATCTAATTGGAAAAATCATAAACCCAACAACTTTGAGCTGAAAAAGAAAAATTTCAGGTTTAGTGGAAATTCTGGTTTCCAAAAGAAAAACTTTCCGAATCAAAATTTTCAAGGGAACAATCCCATAAATAATTTGCAGCAGAATTTTACAGCTCCTAGAAATACTCCCAATGCTACCAGGACTAATGACCAAAAGGAACCTATCAAATGTTTTGAGTGTCAAGGTCCTCATTATGCTTCAGAAATCCCCAAAAGGAAGCGGACAGCTAATAATATTCATTTCATACAAGCAGAACCTACTGTGGGAGACTTCGCAAGGGAGATGCCCAGAATTAATGCAGCTCTAGACAACAGGCAATCTGAGCATCAAGTCTCTATGGTAGAGATTGAAGGTATGCTACAAAACCACCCTATTACTATTTTGATTGATCCAGGTGCTAGCCCGAGTTATATATCACCAAATATTGTAGAAAATTTTAATTTGAAAATAGATAAATTCAATAAATCCTGGTTAGTTAGACTAGCAACAAGGACAAAAAGAAAAGTATATGATTTTATTGAAAGTTGTGTTTTATCTATGAATTAGTTAAAGACACAAACCAAGTTGAAAGTTTTACCTTTAGGATCCTATGACATCTTAATTGGAATGGAGTAGTTAGAAGCCCATCATGTCATTCTGAATTGTTATGAGAAAAGTTTTACTTGTTTAAATGATGAAGGAGAAACAGTAGAAGTAAAAGGTATTCCAAGGAAGACATCACTTAGACAGATTTCAGCTATGCAAGTAAAGAGAGCAGTTAGAAAAGGATGTCAATTGTTTGCTGTGAATGTAGTGAATGAGGAGTTAATTACTAAAGAGGACAAATTGAAATTAGAAGATATACCTATCCTCAAAGATTTCCAAGATGTTTTTCCTGAGAAGATTCCAGGATTACACCCTAAGAGAGACCTAGATTTTACCATTGAGTTAATACCGGGAGCAGTACTGAATTCTAAAGCTCTATATAGGATGAATATACTGGAATTAAATGAGTTGAAATCACAGTTGAAGGAACTGATTGATAAAAACTATATAAGACCCAGCGTGTCTCCTTGGGGAGCACCTGTTATATTTGTTAAGAAGAAAGATGGCACTTTAAGACTCTGCATAGATTATCGTCAGTTGAATAAGATGAGAATCAAAAATCGATATCCATTTCCCCACATCAAGAACTTATTTGATCAACTGCGTGGTGCAACGATATTTTCAAAGATTGATTTAAGGTCAGGATATCATCAAGTTTGTGTGAAGGATGAGGATATTTTTAAAAAAGCCTTTAGAACTCGATATGGACATTATGAGTATGTAGTCATGCCATTTGGATTGACTAATGCCCCGACAATATTTATGTGTCTAATGAACAATATTCTGCGCAAATATTTGGATAAGTTCGCTATTGTGTTCATAGATGACATTCTAGTATATTCTAAAAGTAAATAAGAACATGATGAACATTTGCGTATTATTTTACAAATTCTGAGAGATCATCAGTTATATGCTAAGTTTAGTAAATGTGACTTTCACAAGGATAAGATTCAGTATTTAGGACACATAATTTCTAAGAAAGGAATCTCAGTTGACCCCGATAAGATAAAAGCCATTAATGAATGGTCGGTTCCTAAGGATGTGTTGAATGTACGATCATTTATGGGTATTACTGGATATTATAGAAAATTCATAGAAGGTTTTTCAAAGATTGCAAACCCCATAACCTCCTTACAGAAGAAGGGGAAGAAGTTTGTATGGGATCAGAAATGTTCAAACAGTTTTAATAAGTTAAAAGAATTAATAACTACAACACCTATTCTGAGGATTGCAGATCCTAATAAGGATTTTATAGTATGCACCGATGCATGTAATGACAAACTAGATGGAGTCCTAACACAAGAGGGACATGCTGTTGCATACGAGTCTAGAAAGCTGAAAATACATGAGAAGAATTACTCTACTTATGATTTGGAGTTATTAGCAGTAATTCACGCTTTATAAATGTGGTGTCACCATCTTATTGGTAGAAAATTTACCTTGTTAACGGATAGCATGGGACTGAAGTATTTATTAGATTAGATAAATTTGAACACTAGACAAGCTAGATGGATAAATTTTCTAAGTGAATATGATTTTGAAATTCAGCACATTAAATGGAAAGAGAACAGGGTTGTTGATGCATTAAGTCGTAAAGCAAAGTTGAATTTGATTTCATCCATCAATACATACTCAACAAATTTAGAAAATCAGATCTTTGAAGGGATTGAAACAGATGAAGAATACAGAAAATTACAAGAAAAGACAACAGATAGCAATTCTGAAAATTCTATGGAAGATTACAGTTTAAAAGAAAATGGATTGTTGTTGTACAAAAACAAATTGTATGTACCTAACATACCAAAAGTAAAAATTCTGATTTTAGATGAGATGCATAAAAGTCATTATTCTGGTCATCCAGGTTATCAGAAAACCATCACTATGTTACGGAAAGAGTACTATTGTCCCAGAATGAAGGATGAAGTAGCAGAATATATAGCTAAGTGTTTAGACTGTCAAAAAGTGAAGGTTGAACATTAGCATCCGGCTGGACTATTATAGCCATTGCCTATACCTAGATGGAAATGGGAGATCATAAGCATAGATTTTATTACCAGACTACCCAAAAATAAGAAACAAATGACTCCATCATGGTGGTAGTGGATAAACTCAGCAAGGTAGCACATTTTACACCTGTAAAGACTACTCATAAGGCTCCAAATATTGTAGAAATCTTCATGAAACAGATTTTTCGATTACATGGGATACCAAAAGTGATAGTTTCAGACCGTGATTCTAAGTTTACTGGAAACTTTTGGAGTTCTTTGTTTAAAGGGTTGGATACAACCTTAAACTTCAGCACAACATTTCATCCACAAATAGATGGACAGACAGAAAGGGTGAATTAGGTGTTGGAAGACATGCTTAGGATCTATGTTAAGGACCAGCCTGGTAAGTGGGAGGACTACTTACATTTAGCATAATTTTCATATAACAACCATTATCATGCATCATCCAGGATTAGCCCTTTTGAAATTCTTTATGGTAGGAAATGTAATACACCTGTTTCTTGGAATGACCCAGTAAATAGAGTTATTTTAGGACCTGAATTATTGCAGGAATTAGAACTAATTGTGAAACAGGTACACAGAAATCTTAAAGCTTCCCAAGATAGGAAAAAGAGTCAAGCAATTCTAAGGACTCATAAAGAGTTCCAGGTTGGTGAACATGTTTTTCTTAAGGTAAGACCGAAAAAGAGTTCATTGAAATGGTAAGTTGTGCCAAGTTGGAACCCAGGTATTGTGGTCCTTTCAAAATTTTGTCAAGGGTTGGACCCGTGGCATACCAACTGGCCATCATTATCATCATCGTCATCGTCATCGTCGTCATATCCATCATCATCATCATCATCCTCACCACCATCTTCATCATGATTGATGATTAATCATCATCATCATCATCATCCTCTTCTTTATGATCACCATCATCATCATCATCCTCGTCTTCATATTCATCATCATCATCCTCATTGTCATATTCATCATCATCTTCATCTTCATCATCATCATCATCATCATCATCCTCATCACCATATTCATCTTCATCACGCTTGATGATTAATCATCATCATCAT
>BSBM01000303.1:12540000-12585000 GCA_027924585.1 Larix kaempferi
TGCTTTACAACTTCAACCTTCTTAGGACGTAGGGGTATAGAACGAGCCATAGAATGATGACTATGGCTCGGATCGACCAATTAAAATTCAATTGGACCCATTAAAATTCAATTGGATGTGACATGAATGATTAAAATTAAACTCTAGATGCATACACAAGCCACTTGGACGATGGCTGAACATATGATACGCTGATGCTTTAAATGATGAACTCTTTCCTTTTGGGCATTATAGGGATGCTTACCCTACATTTAACATCGGCGTTAATTTTAGTTAATGGCTTCCATGTTCGGAGCATAGAGAAAAACCTTGTCACATTACAAAATCCTTGCAACATCATACAAATACAACATTTATTGCCCTCAACCTAGCTCATTTTACCTCTTCCTAGTTCAAAGGCGCTCATGATCCCCTGTTTAAAATCACATAAATTTTGGACCAAGATATCGATGATGTGCAAGTAGGCTCGACCAACTGGCTGGCCATGGGATTGACAGAGAGGAGCACCCCTAGCACTATCCCGAAGTCCTGAATCCAACGGAGTTGATGGTTTGTCGATCTGAGCCACGGTCATCATTCTATGGCTCGTTCCGTCTGTTTTTGTTTTTTTTTTATTAACCAAAACGGGCGAGCGTTATGGTGATACATAATGCGCGCGCGTTATGTATCACCATAATGGGTGCGCGTTTTGTAATCCTATCCTACATGTTAAATGACATGGCAGGTTCGGAGCCCTCCATTCCTAGTTTTACATAACGCGCGAGCGTTGTGAATTTACACAATTCTCGTGCGTTTCGCATTTACCCATTGCATCTAAAAGGTCCCTCAACTTTGTGTGAGGGCCCTTATATCTAAAATGAATCTCTTTTAAAAATGAAATGGAAACGAGTTGTACCAATATAAGGGATGAGTTGTTTTGGGCTAGTTGTAGATTACAATAGTGGATGAAGGAAAGCAGTTTTACCCTCTGTTTGGACTAGGAGCCAATGTAGCCTTGATTTTTTCTGGGCGAACTGTTAAGTATTTCTCCCATATGCATAAGAATCTTTGGGCTGATGTGGATCATTTGGAAGTCTCCTTGAAGGGAATGACGAACATTGTGGTGTGGTTGGGGCTTCCTATATGTGGAATATATTATAAGAATGACCCTTTCCTCATAAGAAATGGTCAGTAATGAATTTGAGAAAGAGGGAACCATATTACAATAACCTCCCTTGATGATTGAGGACTGAAAATTTTCCTACCAATGTGCAAATTGGTCAATACTGCGATTGTATGCCAGACACAAGAGTTCAGTTGGTGATTGAAGCCTTGGTTCTATAAATGTATAAACTAAGGGAAGTAGTGTTTTCACAAGGAATGACTCCATGGCGATCAAGCAAAACACCAATTGACAAGGTAAAAAATGCATTAGGACATCCTCAATATCCTGGACGTGACACTATAGGTAGAATGATCTTGCAACGAACTTTAATTTGGTCATCCTATTCATCATGTTCCGACACTTCGGAACAAGTCGATGTTAAGCATCAACATCTTTTAAAGGGGTCTTTGAATCCATATATAGTGTTAAAATTTTCTAAAGTGTACAAATTCATTGTCAAAATTGTAATTTATCATTGCCAAGCTGACAAAACTAAAAATGACTAACATAAATGAGTGATTCATATTCTTAGTCGGTGTTAGCTATTCATATTTGTATTCATGTGACTAAATTAGTCGTTTATTTTATTCACTTTTTTATCTAGTCTTATATTTTATCCCGTGACTAAATTAGTCGTTTATCTTAGTCGTTTTTTGTTGGATCACTTAAAATTATTGAATTTTGGTTGTTTATCCCTTGAAAACACCGTGGTGACTAAATTTTTTAATCTCCTAATCACTTATCTCTCATTTTGTACTAGTGATTCCATGGATGACTTTTAAGGAAATAATACAATAGTTACACTAATTCAAACATGTTTACTCATTCCATACCTTTTTTTATCAACTTAATTTTAACTCAATTACATATTCACAATATTCCATATCTTTTTTCATCAACTTAATTTTAACTCAATTACATATTCATAATGGGTAGACTAATATTATAATTTTATAATTGCATATTCATCTATTTATCGAAATATTTAATTCATAAAAATGATTAATTTTTGAAGGGTTGATTTTTCAAAGGAAGTGGGTAACAAAACAATCATTACGTTGTAGATCATTATAGATATAGAGAGTGCACTATAAAGAGAATTACATAAACAAAAATAATGAAAAATATTTAATAAATTTAAAGTACAAGCGTTAATGAGTTGTTGGCTTAATGGTGGATAGTTGTGATTTCATTATCTCCATTAAAGTTCAAATCCTTAATGGAGCATTGATATATTGTGATGAAGCTAGAAGAGCTAAAACCCCCTTTGGAATGGATACATTTGGAAAACATACTACACCTTAAGGAGAGTACAAATACAATTGCATACACAAAAAAATAATGAAAAGTAGTTGAGCAAAATTTAATCAATTTAAGTAATTGATTTTTTTTTAAGTTTTTTTTTTCGACATATCACAAAGAATGCCTTAACAATACACCCATTCACCATCTATTCTATGCCAAGTAAGAAAGTTTTAAAATATTAAAATATATATATATATATATATATATATATATATGATAATGGATGTATTTATAACAACTAACAACCACATAAACATAATTAAAAAATCTAATAGTAATTATAAAATGAGTAAGTTAATAAGTGGACAAACTCTACCATTTTTTAATGAAAATTACTTTGTAAATATTTATAAAAGTTATATTTTTCTTGATTAATGAGAACTTTAACCATGCAACTTTGTTTTTAAAGATTTAAATCATTTTTAAAAAACACTATATTAAAAAATGAATAAACTCAACTAATTTTCTATTAATTGTCAAAACTTTACCTAGTATAAAAGACTAAACACACTAAACTCATTTTAAAAAAATAGTTTGTCCTAAATTATTATTTTTATAAAATACAAAAACAATTACATACACAACAAAATAATGAAAAGTAGTGAAGCAAAATTTAAACAATTTTTTGGGGATTGCACTAGTTGGACCGCACCACCTCAACTTGACTGGGTTTTTTGAGTCCTAGAACTAAGTCCCCCCTAAGGGAATTGAACTCAGGTCATCTTGGTGACAAGACCCACACCTTAAGTGAGTGAGCTAGCCAAATTTAACAAAATTTAAACAATTTAAGTAATTGAATTTTTTAAATTTAAATTCTTAAAATAATTAATTTTACATATAGTTATTTTTTCAAAATAATTTTAATTAAAAATGGTAAAGTTTGTTAACTTATTAACTTACTCATTTTATAATTATTATAATCTATTTCCTTATTTTTTTGTTATTATGACTAATTTTTTAGTTGAGCATGCAATTTAGTCTTTAAAAGTTTAAATCATTTTAAAATACCAATATATTAAAAAATGAACAAACTTAACTATTTTTCTATTCAATTTTTCGGAATTGTCAGGACTTTACCTAAAGTAAAAGAATAAACTCATTGAAAAAATTGAGTTCATCCACTTTTGAAGTTATTACTTTTAAAAATAATTATTTATACCAACCTAAAAAAGTAAGTAGATTATAATGACACTATCTCAATTGACAAATATAAAACCTTTTTTCACAAATCTTTCTAAATCATGGATACATACCTATCAAAACTCAATTTCCATGTTTAAATGATTACCATGTTAAATAACCTTACAAATATTACTATTAAGTTTCCAATCCCATTAATTTGTACCCCTTACAAAGTAAAAAATTACAAAGCAAGTTGACAAATTGAATGAGATTATGCAGAGGGTATGTTATGAACATATAAGTATAGAAAGACAAAGCCTTCCAAGCTTTTCAATGAATCTTATATTAATTGACATTTCAAATAGAGGATACAATTGACATTTCAAATAGAGGATACAATAATATGGTGGTAAGATTGTGTATGGCTGGATTTAATAGGAAATTGATATAAAAAAAATTAATATAGTTATGATTTTAGTTTTTAAATGTTAACAAAATTATTGTGTATAAATTTAAATTTTAATCATGATTTCCAATCATTAAATAATCATTGTACACTTGAGAGTTCTACTATTGACATGATGAATTATTAGAAATTTCCATCCATTAAATAATCATTGTAAAGTTGAGAGTTCTACTATTGACATGATGAATTATTAGAAATGAAACCCTTCACTTTTCTTTGATAATTTACAATATTATTTCTCATTCATTCATAAATTTAAAGAAAAATAAAAATTTACATTTTTAAGTAGATTGTTTACGCTTTAGGATGAGTTTGAGATCCTTAGAAGAGGAAGGGTTCATGGTCAATGAGAGCACGTTTATCGATATCTTTTTTCACGGATAGAAAGAAGAAGATATGGAGTGTAAATTAATGAATTTTCAGTTAAGTTTTTACATATCCTTTTTACAAGGATAGAGAGAAGAAGATCTGGAATGTATTAATGAATTGTCAATTAGTAAGTTTTTACATTATGGTGGTAGTTACTTATGAATATATTTTCTTGCGTCGAGAAAAATGCCAAGATGGAGGGGAAGTTTGGGTGAAGGTTTATCCCATTAAAATAATAATGATAAAATAAAATAAAATAAAAAATAAAAAACTAAAATAAAACAAAAATAAAAAATAAGAATAAAGAGGAATATGTGTTGTAGTTTAGTGGTGAAAGGTTTGTAGATTTGATCCCTCTCGAGGTTTCGTAGAACCGGAGTTAGATGAGTCAAGACAAAGTCAAATTGATTATCATGTAAGTTTCTATATTTATAATATGGTAGTTACTTAATATATTCTTATTGTACCTTGTTAGTAACTTTTTTTTTATTTTTAAATGAGGGTTTACCATTTGTTAGAGGGCTAGAATCAAGGTCACTACAATCATTATATAGTCAAAATCAACTCCCAAAAAACAAGTGTCACAAAGCAAGATTTGAACACCGGTGGGGAGGAAAACAATTCCTCCCAACCACCTAATCTACACTCAATTGACACCTTGATGGTTACTTATTAATATATTTTTATTGTACGTGGATAATTACTTATTAATATATTTTTATTGTACCTGGGTAGTTACTTATTAATATATTTTTATTGTAACGGGGTAGTTACTTAATATATTAGTCTCTTAGCCAAGATTATATAGCGGCCAGTTATTTTAAGACATTTTCATTTTCTTTCCACAAGTTTTTATAAACTTGAAAGGGATCCCCTTCCTCCTGGTGCAACAAACATCCGCGGTCTTCATCAGGAAACAACTCAATATTTTCAGGTATTTGGTCTCTTCTTATAACAATTTCTTTTATATTATATAAGCTTCTCTTCTGGGTTTCCTTCCTCCACCACTTGGGAGAGCTCCACTTAGCTACAAGGCTCTACAGGGCTCTATTTTCCTGTATTTCTATTAACACTGGCTGCACACATCCTTTTTGGCTTGCACTAACACCAAACATTATAACCCTAGGCTTCTCTTCTAGGTTTCCTTCCTCCACCCCTTGAGAGAGCTCTGTCCACTTAGTTACAAGCTGCTCCCTTCTCTTCTAGGTTTCCTTCCTCCACCCCTTGAGAGAGCTCTGTCCACTTAGTTACAAGCTGCTCCCTTTTCCAGTAACTCTATTTATACTGGCTGCACACATCCTTTTTGGCTTGCACTGACATCGAACATTTTAACCCTCTTAATCGTAGAAACACACCTACACTGTAACTCCCAACTACAATGACACTCACGCAGTAGCCGTTATCAACACATTCTTAAAAAAAAACTGACATCCCAGGTGAAAGGGCTTGCAGTTTTTACCCATCCCTACTGCATCTGCTTACAACTATTCTTCGACACTGCCTAACTGTATCCGATCTCGCCTATTGAAAAGTCAAAATAGTTTGCTTACTAGCTTGCCGAAGGAAGAGTTTTTCTGCAATCTAATATCAATGATACTACTCTTATATTTTCGAACAATCTGTTTCATATATACCTTTACCAACAATATTCTGTATCATATATACTTTCAGAAATTTGTTCCGCTCGTGCGCTGCTAATACATTGGTCATTGCCGGAATCTCTGGATCATATTTGTACCTGCATCATAATATACAAGACGCGGGTAAGACAGAACAACCCTCTGAGTAAGTTCCAATATTTCCATATACCCTGCAAAATAAGTGTCCAACATTTGCAGCGTACTTCAAAGACTGAAAGAGTCGATGATTTCCAGTTTCACCAGAGTATTTTTCGTTAACCGTTGCTTTGTTTTGGGATTCCTTTGCAATAGGTCAAACTTCCTTCTCACGGACTTGATCTTTAGAGGGAAAAAACCCTAGATTCAGTTTAAATTCTTTCAGATTGTCGGAGATTTGTGTCTTTGACCACAACTCAGTCTCTAGATAGTATTCATTTGCCACAGTGATGGAGAATTCAGGCCAATCTACAAAAAGAAATTTGGATGAGTCACCAAGAGATTTGGATGTGTCTTCTTCAAAGAAATCCCGACCTTCGTCTTCTCCTCAAGGTCATTCATTTTCCACTTCCACTGCCACTGCCACTTCCACTGCCACTGCCACTGACAGCTCCCGCAATACAGTGGATTATATCAGTAACTTGCAAGATAATAATGTGAAACAGCAGAAAACTGAGGAATTTGAGTCGACAGAGAAACAAACTGACGAAGGAGACGAAAAAGATTGTGTAGAGTATGTAGATCCACAGAATGAACATTGCGATGTAGGGAATTATGATGATGAGTACCGGAAAGAAGAGCATGAACATTTATTCGATGTCGAGAATACAAAACCATACAGAACATTCTGTATGGAGATATCCTGTCCACTTCCTAGTCATGCTTTTGAAGATCCATCCAGTCCGTTCGCAGGTGAAGACGATGAGGTAGACCAAAAATTTAATATGTTCCTGTCGGAATTTCCAGGCGAAAAAGATGACAATGCATATTTGCGATTAAGGTAAACCCTCCAGTGCTATTAGTGGGAATCGGATAGCACCACAAGTAAGAAAGGTAGTTGATTTCATTAGTTTTTTCAACTAACAAATATAATGTAAATCTTAATGCAGACAGGATGCCAACGAAATCACAGTTGCTCTATCAATGGAGGAGATTTGGGAACTGCACTACTCAAAACCCTTCATGGCAACAGCACAACATATGGACGCCTACCTGCAGTAAGTCAATTGCTTTAAACAGTACATGGTCTTGATTTTGGTTTTTATTGTCATGGATTCACTTCTTACCTGGCTTGTCCTCACAGCTGTCGTCTGAGGCTATTTCCCAGTGAAATCCAACAGCGAATAAACCGATGTTCTGCATACATGATCAGCCTCAACTTAAGGGATCTGAATGATTGGAACAACCAAACGCCCCTCAGCATTTTGGAGAAGGCGTTAGACATTGAAATGAAAGAAGTTGATTTCAATATAATTCCTCTACTATATGGGTAACGTATTGTATGAATTTCCTCCACTGCTAAATTACAGATTCCATTTCCAATACTGAATCTCGTACGACGGGAATTTCTGCTGCAGAGCACACTGGACTTTAGCGATTGTTTGTGGGCTCGGGCAGCCACGGGATGCGTATCTTCCTGGTGTCCCTTTCAGACTTCCGTGTGTATTGCACTTCAACCCTCTTGTACGCATGGGATTTAGAAAATGTCACTCATATAGCATAGCAAAGTAAGGCTACTGAGAACTCCAGATCCATTATTCTTTTGATTCTTTCTTTTATTCTTTGTTATACATGTCTAAATTATTTTCATAAACCCTATCGCAGGGCTGTTGCCAAGAAGGCCCGCATAGATTCAAATCATGTATCATGGTATCAAATACCGGTAAGTTTTTTTAACTTGGTCTCAGCCATTTTCATTGCATTCTACTGCTAAAAGATTGTTATACCCGTCATTTAAGACTTCATCGTATTTGATGCAGTGTCCTCAGCAATTGAATCTAAGCGATTGTGGGTTTTATATTATGAGATTTGCAGTGGATTTTGTGAAGAATATCAGCTCACGTCCTTCTTTACCAGTAAACTATCTTGTACGAAATTTTGTATAATTAATTTAACAATAATTGGCATTATCAATTTATGTTTTTCAAACAAATTATTTTTAACTTTTGCAATTTGACCGTTTCTTTTATGTTAGTTCTGGCTGTTACAATTCTCGTCACGTTATACCGAGTACGAGGACCAGGGTGAAGTAAAGAAGGTTGCCAGAAAAGCTCGACAACAATTGAAAGGATTTATTGGATCAATCAAACAAGAGGAGAGGGATTGGAGTGAGTCCTCTTTCTAATTCATTGTTTTTATTATTTTTTAAATAATATATGAATAAGCAAATTCTTTTATTTCAAAATCCTAATTTAGAGGGAATGCAGCTTATGAATTTTCGGAAGGAAGACCATGCACCATTGACATCGTGAGTTTATAAACCAGCCCCGAAACTCATTACGTTTTTTCTACCAAATGAATATGAATGTTTGTTTCATTGATGGCGTTATTATATTCTTCAATGACGTTAACTATTTTATTTTTAATTAACCAGCTTCCATATTGTATTCCGGAGAAGATAATAAAAGCTGATGGGAACGAGTACAAGGTTAAAATGCTCAATTGGGTGAGAACACCTTATGTGCCATCTGATTACGTAAAGAAGCACTGGAAACATATCTACGATGACTACATCTCGAGCAAGAGCAATGGGAAAGAAGTTGGATTGCCATCGACTGAATGAAGCATTGTAAGCAGATCTACGATCATTGTAAACAGATCTACGATGATGATTATATGATGATTAAGGAGAATGAAGATTGCTGTGTTACAGTGTAATGGAGATTTTTAAAGGTTATTAGCTTTTAATCAACCTATTTTGTTTCAGAAAATAACCGAGGTATTTAAATCATGAATGAATAAGATCAATTCAAAACCGAAATAGGGTGATTATCTCATTCAATACTTCATCGTCCATTCTAAGAGAAGTAACCTGCATAGTAGGTGTGAACGATGCTTACAGAAAAAGCTTTATGATTTCATGAAATGCTTTCCAATTCTCCAAAGTACCATTTCCAAACAATAGGACATCATCCACAAATACAAATGTGTAATGTTGTGAAAAGGGGAAACTTTGATTTTGGTTATGATGTTATTTGATATTCATCATTTGATGTTGCAGAGAAACCGTGGCATAAAAAAGTCTGGAAGTGGAATGTTCCCTTGAAATTTAACTACTTTATTTGGGTTTGTCTTGAAAAGAAATTATAACTCAATACAATTTAATTAAGAGAGGTACAGCTGGCTCAAATATATGCAATATTTGTTATGTGTATGTGTAGTATGTGTTATTTCACATCTTTTTATTTACTCTTTGCAAAAAAAATTGGATGAAAATCATAGTAATTGTTCAGATTTCTGAGATGTGGGATGGTGATAGCTTTGATTAAGATTGAAATCATGGTTTAGCCATGTACGTCTTTTTTAAAGAGGTGCCTTTATTTGTTAGTTGGGGGATATGGAGAAAGAGGTGCCTTTATTTGTTAGTTGGGGGATATGGAGAACTAGGAATACCGAGTTATCTTTGAAAATATGTCTATAAATGTCTTTATTCTTAGTTCTACCAAACCCGAATTGTTGGCTTTGCGAGGTCTTCTTTTATTTGCTGTTAAGAATGGCTCAGGTTCTTGGATATTCAAAAGCTATTGTGGATTGCGAAGTAGTGAAGTCAAAGTCATAGGGGGCATCCTTGGATCAGTGGTGTTCTAAAAAAGACTATGTAGGATCACAAATATTTCATTTTCTTATGTTTATGAAAAATTAAATATTGTGAGATGAATTATCAAAGAAAACTATTAGTTCAAAGGAAGGAAGACTTTTCTATGAAAAAATGATGGGCAATATTGTGTTTTCAAGTGGTTCTTTTGATGCTTACTAAGTTTCAATGTTCCTTTGATTTTTATTATGACAGGATATACTATCTAAAGTTTTTGTAGTATATGTTGATATAATTAGTAGATTTTATGGTTAAAGAATTATGTATGATTTTTGGGGAATCAAATTGTGAGCCTTATATTGGATGGTTAGATATTGGATTGATCTATCCATATTATTTTTATTTTATTTTATTAATTGGTTGATATAGATATATAAATCTATGAATTAATATTTGATAATGATGATTTATTATTATATGTTTAGTGAGATTATTTTATTTTTTATTAAACAAATAAAATAAATGTTTGGTCTCTATGTTCATTAAAAAATAATATTGAATTTAAGAATTCTATTAATTACATCTTATTTAAGTGTTTCAAGATTAAGAATGATTTTCAAAATAAGATTTGAATGAATGAAATTAAATGATACTCTTCTAAATATTTGGAACCCCAAATTTGATCGAATTAATATGGCCACATAAACCCATGTAGTTTTTCCATCTTAACTGCAGAGTCATTGTTCTCCAATATGTTGCCCTTTTTTGGTTCATTTGGAGAGGTTGATAGAAACCTTCTGGATCATGCCATCCACTAGTTGGGATGGCTTGAAGATATGAGTGTTTTCTAGTAGTTGTTGTGCATTTATTTGGGGTTAGTGTGCAAAAGATGAATATGATGTCTTCTTTGTTTCTTCCATTGCCAGTGAGTTACACTTATAGTATAATTTTTTGTGAAAATTGTTTTTTTCTTCAAAGATCAAATGTTGTTCATGGTTGTATTTAGAGAAAATAATCTAAACCTAGGATAACTTAATTAAAAGGAAATTATTAGCCTTAACATATATATTTTATATGTAAAGAAGATGAAATAAACATATTACATAATTTTGTTTACTAGTATTAAGTTAAAAAGTATGGTCAATTTTTTTTTATTAGCCACAGGTATACTTTAGTTAGTGTTTTCCTTCTTTGGAAGAAAATCAGTTAACATATAAATGTTTTCCTCATTACAAAGTTTTCTCTTTTTTGTTATGTGGGGCATACTAAGAATTCCTTGGCTTTTGAGATTCTTTAAGGAATTTTATAGAGCCCCAATTGCAAAAGGTTCACATATCTTTCAGGATCAAGACATTGTGGCAAGTATCCTATGTGGTTATTTTGATGGAGCATCAATCAATGGTCATTGTGGTGGAGGTATGGTAATTAAATTATATGTGGAGCATTATTTTTTGCTATGGATGAGCTGTTGAATAGGTACTGATTCTAGAGATGAATTTTTAGCTCTTTGGGGATTATTAAAATTTGTTGTTTTAACATATATTTTGGATTAACATACTTGGTGATTCAAGGGTCATTGTGGACCAGGCTAGTGGTATATCTTCTTTATACCTATCTATACAAGAACAAAGAAGAACTAGAAAACTAATTGAAAGATTCAACAAGTTTTCTATCAAACATATTTATAGGAAAATCAAAACTTTGGGAGACACCTTACCCAAGAAATTTATGGGGATGTTTGAAGGTCTTTTATAGTTCAAGGAGTTCAGAGACTTATCATTGCACATTTAAGGAACTCTATCTTATTAGGAATATTTGTTATGGTCATAAATTCTTAATGGGCTATAAGTATACTTCAATTGGCCTCTTCCTTCTTCGGAAAAAAAATACGTTGGCATGGTTTAAATGTTTTCCTCATTACAAACTTTGACCTTTTTTTATTATGTGGGGTATATGGAAGGGTAGGATTTCCTTGAATTTTGAAAACCTATCTTTAAGGAACCAGACATTGTAGCAAGTATCCCATGATATGGTTATTTTGATGGAGAATCAATCAATGTTCATTGTGGTGGAGGTATGGTACTTAACTTAGATGTGGAGCATTATTTCTTGCCGTGGATGAGCTCTGTAATAGGTACTAATTTTAGAGCTGAAATTTCAGATCCTTGGGGATTATTAATTTTTTTGTTTTGAAATATATATTGGACTTAAAGGTACTTGGTAACTCAAGGGTCATTGTGGAATGGGTTAGTGGTATATCTTCTTTACATGTATTTGTACCAGAATAATGGTGGTGGAAAACTATAAAATTGATTGAAAGTTTCAACAAATTTTCTATCAAACATATTTATAGAAAAATCAACACTTTGACAAACAACTTATCCATGAAAGTTGTAGGGCTGTCTAAAGATTTTTTATAGTTATAAGAGTTCAAAGACTTCTCATTGCACATTTCATGAACTTTAGATTTCTATTAGAAATCTTTGTTTTAGCTATGACACTCGTTTTTCATTTCTAATTAGATGTGATGTTCAAGTCTATATGTTACACTTTGGGTAAATGTTTTTGATATAGCATAGATTAAGTACTTTTTTGACTTGGTATATGGACGTGATCTTTCTACTACTTAAAGATCTGATCATATCTGTTTATGATTTTGATGTAAAGACAATTATAACTTTGATTACATTTTGAACATTAAATTATAGGTTTATATTTTGTCCTTTGAAAAAAAGATTTAGGGTTAGTTGGGAGCCCCATTTTCTCACAAAGGATCTCCAAGCTGAATTTTTTCCGGTCATCGGAAATATGCTTTATATATAATCTTTTCTTTTGTTAATGAAACAAGATTCACCGATTTTATTTTGTGTTGTTTGCACTTGCACCCCTGTGGTGTCGGAGTAGTATTGACCCTGAGCAGATCCCCCTACAGTGTGAGAAATAGAATCCATCGGTGTGAGATAGGAATCTGTCGTTGTAGAGATGAATCCCTACTAAGGAGGGAGGCGTAGCCTGCGTGTGAGGGTAGAACTGCACGAAGAGTCAAGGTGTTCGCACATCAGTTCGTTGAGGTTGGAGGATGTGAGAACTCTAGCGGATTATAATATCCAGAAAGAGTTATTAACCCTACACTTGGTTCTTGGTTTGAGATGTAGTGACAAGAAGAGAAAAAAGCCAAAGAGTCTGGAAAACATGCCATGCATGAACCCCAGTTTGGTAGGTAGCAAGATGCCGAGAAATAAATATGTTCGCTATGCTAAATTTTTCCTTATCGGCCAATAAAAAGGAAAACGACCTTGCATTTAAAAACCCAGCAATTTCTTGGTGTTTTTTTAAGTTAGAGATTGAAGTTAGGGTTTAATTTTTTGGGGGTTAGTTCTTGGATTTGAAGAAGATTCATTCTAATTGCTCTTGTTGAGTCGAATGGGAACAAAAGTCTATTACTTTAAATTCTGGGTCAAGATGGCTTCGCCTTGCTAAGCCATAAACCACACAGTCGAGTTCTAATTGGAAACAATTATGATCATTGGGCCATAAAAATGAGTACTCTTTTATGTTCTAAGGATGTATTGAACCTAGTGGTAAATGAGTATCAAGAGTCAATTGTTGAATAAGAGAAAATAAAAGAAAGGATGCAAAGGCACTTTTCCTCATCCAATCTAGATGAAAGAATATTTTATCTAAGACAACATGGGACATCTTAGAAACAACTTATTAGGAAACAGTGAAGTGAGTGTATTCTAAGACAACATGGGACATCTTAGAGACAACCTATTAGGGAACAATGAAGGTGAGGACTTTTAAGATATAGTCAAAGAGTAAAAAATGTAGATTAGTTGATGATGTAGGTGACCAATCTCATAAATTAGTTCAGAACACATGGTGAAGGCCTATGAGATTTGAGAGTTATTGAGAAGGTCCTTAGAGGTTTACCAAAGGGATTTAATTAGTAGTAGCATCCACAAAAATGCTAAGAATACTAATCAAATGCATGTTAATGAGTTGACAAAATTCCTAGTGTCACATGAATCCAAGATGAATAGATATGAGGACAATAGCCTAGAAAATACATTTAAATATCAAGCATCTATCATGACAAGCACAGAGAAAAGAAGAACAAGAGACATAGATAGAGGTAACATATAAAATGATCATGACATAGATAGAGGTAACATATAAAATGATCATGAAGAACATAACTGTGAAATCTCCATAAAAAAAAAAAAAATTATTTTCTTTCTCTTTACTGTGAATAAATATTAACTTGATCTATGTGTACATACACTTAGAATAAATATTACATTTGTATGCTAAACTTGCTCAAGTTCTGTCCCTTGTATTCTCTTACTGGTTAGAAGGTTAATAAGGTTGACATGCCACTTACTTAGCTATGGCTAACTCTACTCTGTATATTCATGCAGGTGCACTTCCTACTATCGGAATTTCTTATGTCGCAGGTAACAGGGTTCTGAAAAACAAGGTATGCATTAAAACTATTTCACATTTCCATGATCCTCTCTATATGGGCTACTTGTGAATTCCTTTTGTATTAGTGCAATTCTCAACATGAAAATAACTATTTTAACAATGACATGGAACACAATTTACAAGGTTTTAAAGGATTATCATAAACATTTTTAAATTACAATCTATTGCACTACGAGTTGTCAAATGCTCACCCACGATATTCTTACATAGTTATCTATCCAAACAAAAAGGTGATTGCATGGTTTCTCTAATAAACGCAATATTACCATAAACCATCAACATGGTTTTGATCGTTCAAAATCCTATCCTACGAAGGTGTTAGTAATAGCCCATTACATGGTTCGTTCACCCTCTATAATGGTGAAACCTTATCTTATAAACTTTGCTCATTGTAATGTGTAGGAATTTCATGTAACAATTAAAAAGCAATGTACGAGGGTTGTTCGAACATTAAGTTTTGCAGCGCACCAAGTGTACTCCATACCAACCAGCGAATGCTCTATCGGATTAGTCATGTGACACCATAAATTGTAAATGCTTGTGATGGTGCCACCTGCACCTCGACTGGTTACCCGTACTGGGGTGTATTTCAAAAACTTTCTAGACTGACCATGTGACCGCATTTATGGTAGTTGAAAGCGAAGGTGCCACCTGCACCTTGGAAATGACAGGGTTTGGTTGTTTTGGTTTTTGGAAGGAAATAATCTCTTCAGTATTTGTTCATCCTTCTCCGGTTGATTACTCGCTGGCATTAGAGTAAGTTCCTGTAACTAGAAGATTTATCTCTGCGATTACTTCTTTGACAGAGTGTTACTTATCAACTCGAGAAGTTGCAGTTCTGGTGAGTGGTCTCTACATTGACAATGTATTAGAATTACGCATTTTCTGAACCCGTTTACTGAACAAGTCCTTTTAATTCTCTGCTAACTCATGTTTGAAATTTGGATTGATGACCGCGACCCTTGATTACAGGGTTCAGGTTGAGGGTGAGAAAACCCTGATTACACTAGTGGCTACGAGTCTTACTCATCCACCTCAGCAAAGTTAAAAGGATCTCTGTAACAGAATGGAGGTTTTGATTTGATGCACACTATGATCTCCGTTTCCAGTTACTTCACCTCGATGTTCCGGAGGTAACCACAAACGCCACAGTTTAGAATTCCTTCTTTATTTCGTTATTTTCAATGCAGTCCTTCGCCATTAGATAGTAACATATTGACTGCTTACGATGGTAGGTTTCTCCAGCTTGGAGCGGCGCAGATTAAAGAGGGAGCCCTCCCTGACCGGTAAGTGGCATTGCTCCTTCACCCTCATACAAAGACAGGAACACTTGGGCAAGAACCTTTCCCAACGACAAAAGAGTTTTGGTTTCAATCATGGTTAGTTTGTCCGAGACTTCAAGGGTTCGAGGCAGCCTAGGGTTTTGCTGTCACGAATACAATTGTAATAATTATTTTGTATGACTTCCTCCATGAAAATCCTAGGATTTAAGAAGGCGTGAAGGACTGTATAACATTTAAGTTCAATGGCTCTCCATTTCTGTATTTTTGAATGATCTTTATTATACTGTTCTAGGTTACTGTAATTATCTGGGGATTAAATTTCCATGGGTTTCACGACCTCTGAAATTTTAATTCTAAGAGTGGTTCTTGTGTAATTCAGTCTTTTGTTCCTTACAGTTTAAAAGGTAAAATAATTCGTATCCCATGTATGTAATATTTTGAATCTGAGGAGAACGAATTCTGGGTCTAGTTCAGTTTGTAGTTTGAACGTTTCCAGTGATAACTCTGTCTATCAAAGATTTGAAACTTAATTACTTTGAAGTCTGCCTCAATAGATTCCCTTTCCTACTTTCACCGGGAATTGGAACACTGCCAAAACCCTAGGTTTAAAAATAAAACTAAGAAGGTCTGACTAGACAATTTTTTTTACTCCGTAATGTAGATCCCTTGTGGAATAAATAAGGTATTCGTAAAAAAAAAGGATTCGTTGATCTAAAGGTTTAAATATAAGTGTTTAAAAGAAAAATCGATGGTGAACGTTTAAGCTGGCGGTTCCAGGTATCGAGTTACGTGCCTAAAAATCTCTACTGAACCCAATACTGGCATAATGTATGGTTTCAACCTAAGTCTTCCAACACAATTTCCAGGGGATGCGTCTATGCTCCGAGCTAGAATAGAATCTATCCTTTTTCGATAGAGGAATAAAATATCGATCTCCACACAATCCGTTTACTGAACTTGGTTGTAACTAACCAATGGCGATCAACATGATAACGCAGAATCTATACAAAAAGGATAATCCAGATCTAATAATTATTATTTGGATCTTATCCGACCATACAGAGGTCCTCGTTTTGTCAATGCAGAGGTAATAAAAGATTACCACTGCCGCTGATATATAATTAATGGAGGTCGATTGTAGGGTTTCTCTGCCATTCAACATGGAACGCTAGCCTAGCTCTCAACGTTTGCTATTGCAGATGAAAATAATACAATTAATAGATCGACTTCTAATTAAACGAATCAATACTTCTGTAATTCCACCCTTCAGGGGCAATTTTTTGAATAACATCCATCCCATTTTATCACTAATGTCTGAGTACAATGCCGATTGAATTACCAGTCTTAAGTTAGCTTAATATATGCAAATGAATAACTCAGGTTAAAATAATAAAAGGAAATCCACACCGAAGTACTACATTTCTATTCTTTAGCAGATCTATCATTTTGACAGTAATGTAACCAACATTTTCTTCATGCATAACATCTTAATTTCATATAAACTAGAAAAAAGACATAATGGAAAGTGCTGAAGGCCTATAATCAGAAAAACCTGGGACTGGTAACCCGAATGAAGCCGGAACAGCCACGTTCCACCCAACCGTATATTAGGTACAAACTCCAAGTCTGACCGTAATCACCCCCGAGCCAGATGCATGCATGAAAAGTGTGGACAGTTAACCTCGAAAACACAGTCACATATCCAGAATCCCTTACCTAACACAGAGTGCTCACACAGCAAGTATAATCCTCTCCGGCATACTCAGCAGCGTCCTGCCTCCCACATATTCCCTTTCTTTATAGTTTTTGCCTCGGTCTTACCATCAGCAGCCAATTCCTCATGGAAATTTCTCAGCTAAGTAAATCCCTGATTTTCAGGGTGTGTCTAGTGTCTTAAATACACTTCTGACACCTGTTCTGGTTTCCCTGAGGCTAACTCTCACTTGTCCCCCACTTTTCCATGCATGATCTCCTCATTTAACTTGGTTGTTCCTGTTCATCCTTTTTTTATTAAAGACAATAATTTAAATCAAAGTTGTTTCTTACAACCGTCCTCCTAGGACTTATTCGGCAGATTTCTCATCTAGCCCCCTTATTGAAATGAAATTCATAATGATAACAATATATATAAACAAAAACATAATGTCCAATTATTATTTGGGGAACACCACATCCTTGCCCCCTTATTGTGAACACTGTCCTCAGTGTTCTAGTCTTCCTCCATCGGTTCTGGAAACAAATTCGGATACTTTTCTAGTATCTCACTTTCCAATTCCCAGGTCTCCTCCTCGGGACTAAAGTGCTTCCATTGCACCTTTACCTGAGCGATGGCTCGATTCTGAAGTACTGTTTCTTTCCTGTCCAGAATGCGTAAAGGTTCCACTTGAAATTCGCCTTCTTGAGCCTCCTGAATCAAATTCCAATCAATAATATGAGTGGGGTCATGAATATACTTTTTCAGTACTGAAATGTGAAAAACATTATGAATTTTTAAATGTGCTGGTAAAGCCAACTTATAAGCTACAGGTCCAATCCTCTCAAGTATTTGGAAGGGCCCACAGAATCGTGGTGCCAGTTTAGTGCAACTCCCTAGTCGGAGTGAGCTTTTCTTTGGTTTAACCCGCAAGTACACATGTTCTCCAATTGAGAATTCCTTATCCTGTCTTTTTAGGTCAGCATAACTTTTTTGGCGGTCCTGAGCCACCTTTAAATTTTTCTGCACCTTCTGGACTGTTTGTTCCATAACCTGCACCAAATCTGGTCCTACCAACAAACGATCGACTGGGCTATCCCAGCTAACTGGGGTAGTGCACTTTCTTCCATAAAGAATTTCGAATGGACTCATTTTTTATGATGCTTGATACCCGTTGTTGTAAGCGAACTCTACCAGATGTAAATAGTCCTCCCATTTGGTGGGTTTTTCCATGACGTACATTCTTAGCATATCTTCAATGATCTGATTGGTACGCTCAGTCTGTCCATCCGTTTCAGGGTGATAACTCGTGCTGAAATTAATTCTTGTTTCTAGACCTGCAAATAAAGATTTCCAGAATTTGGAGGTAAATTTTACATCCCTATCTGAAATTACCATCTTTGGTACTCCGTGTAATCTGAATATTTCTTTTAGAAATATTCCTACAATATCTGTTGCCTTGTAGGTGGTTTTTACCGGAATGAAATGTGCAGATTTGCTAAATTTGTCAACCACCACCATTATAAAGTCATGTTGTCGCTGTGTTCTCGGCAAACCTGTGATAAAATCTAGTGAAATCACTTCCCATTTCCATTCAGGAATTGGTAATGGTTGTAATAAACCAGCAGGATGTCTATGGTCTGCCTTCACCTGTTGACATTCCAAGCATTTAGATAAATAATCAGCTAGATCAGTTTTTAATTTAGGCCAAAAGAACTGTTTTCTAAGGGTTGTTATCATTTTTTGATACCCGGGATGACCTGCAAAAGGGGGTTTATGCATCTCATTTAGAATAAATAATTTAATTTCTGCAACATTAGGCATGTACAGTCTATCTTTGAGCCAAATCAGACCTTTCTGATCAATACTTAAATCTGTCCCGTTCATGTTTATCTCATTTTTCTGTATTTTACTTCGCAGATTTATGTATTCTGCGTCCTTTTCGCTTGCCACCCTTATTTTATCCATGAGATTACTCTTTGGTTGACTCATTATTATTTCATACACCTCGTGGGTCCTTCGACTAAGTGCGTCTGCCACTGTATTTTCCTTACCCTTTATGTGTTTTACATCAAAGTCGAATTCACTTAGAAAGGCCATACACCTTGCTTGTCTGGCATTGAGTCCTGGTTGGTTAAATAAGTTCTTGACGCAAGTGTTATCTGTTAGTAACAGAAATTTCTTTCCCAGCAGGTAGTGACGCCACATTTTCAGTGCGTGTACTACTGCTGTTAATTCTAAATCGTGAACCACGTAGTTGCGTTCATGCTCTTTTAGCTTCCGTGACTCATAACACACTACATGTCCGTCCTGGGACAGTACTCCTCCTACTCCTTCTTTACTAGCATCTGTACAAACCGTGTATCCCTTACACGGTTCTGCTACTTTTAGAACAGGTGCTCTGGTCAGTAAATCCTTGAGTCGTTCAAAACTTTCTTGACACTTGCAGGACCAAACAAACTTAATCCCCTTTTTCTGTAGTGAAGTAATGGGATAGGCGATCTTTGAGAATCCCTCAATGAACCTCCGACAGTAACCGGTGAGTCCCATGAAAGATCTAATATCAGCTACATCTCTCGGTATGGGCCAATCCGCTATGGCTTTTATTTTATGAGGGTCGATTGAAATTCCTTCTTCAGAAATAATATGGCCTAAGTACTGAATTTCCTTTTTAAAGAACTCACATTTCTCCAACTTAGGATACAACTGATGCTCCCTCAAGGTTTGCAATACCATTCTTATATGATGTTCATGTTCTTCCTTTGACTTGGAGTATATTAGGATATCATCAATAAAAATCAACACAAATTGGTCTAGGTATTTGTTGAAAATACTGTTCATTAGGCACATGAATGTGGCAGGGGTGTTGGTTAGACCGAAAGGGATCACTACAAATTCGTAGTGTCCGTATCGAGTTCGGAATGCAGTTTTACTGATGTCTTCATTTTTAATTTGAATCTGATGATACCCAGATCGAAGATCCAATTTGGAAAAGACCTTGGCTCCCCCTACTTGGTCGAACAAGTCGTTAATTCATGGTAAGGGGTATTTATTCTTAACAGTTACCTTATTCAGTTGCCTATAGTCGATACATAGTCTTAGAGTCCCATCTTTTTTCTTGACAAAAAGGACCGGTGCACCCGAAGGTGAGACACTAGGTCTTATATACCCTTTGTCTAGTAATTCTTGAATCTGAATTTTTAATTCCGTCAATTCTGGGATACTCATTCTATAAGGTATTTTTGACACTAGTGCTGATCCTGGTAAAAGTTCAATGGAAAAATCTATTTCTCGTTGAGGGGGTAACCCCGGTATTTCTTCTGGAAATACATCTAGGAACTCGCCCAAGACGGGATGCTCTGCTATGGAAGTTTGACTTCCATTGAGGAGTAAATCAGACACTCTTACAGCGTAAATCTTGCATCCTTTTCTCACGCACTTCTTTAACTGCATAGCAGAAATCTTTCTAACAGAGACAGGTTTCTGTTTCCCATTCACTGTTCTTAGAGTTTGGTCTTCTGTAATGTAGGTAAAGTTTTTGGTAAAGCAATTCAGTACTACTTTATATCTTTCAAGCCAGTCCATACCTATTATCATGTCGTAAGATCCTAAAGGCAACACATTTAAATTAATCTTTGTTTTGTGGTCCTGTATTTGAAGCTCACAATCAAATATATATTCAGTTATCTTCCTCTTTGCTCCTATAGCTAACTGAACTAACCAGGGTTTTGGGTGCTTTACCTTGGTGAGTTGACAGTGCTCCATCATCTTGGGAGTGATGTAGCTTAAAGTTGCTCCAAGGTCAATTAAAATAGTACAAGTATGGTCAGAAATCTTACCTTCAATTTCCACAATTGCAGATTGATGATCTTCTTGTCGGTCTTCCAAAGCTGCATTAATTCGGTGATAACTTTTCCCAATGTCTGCCACCGTGGATGCCTCTTGCATATTATGCAGTACCCTGTTTGTTTCATTGTATCGGGGACAATTCCTGTGTAAATGGGCTTCACCACATTCCCAGCACTTCAGGGGTTCTTTAGGGATACCGACACTTCCTTTTATTCCCATGTTAGGGGGTTTAAAATTTTTTTCCTGTAACTGTTCATTCTTGGGAAATGAATTTCCCTAGAAGTTTTTGGGCATGTTCCTGAAGGGCGGGGGTTTGAAACCTTTCTTCCGCTGGTTAAACTTTTCCTGTTTCTTATCCTTCCATGCCTTAGTAGTATCATTCCTTTGTTTGTATTGCTCAAAACATAGTCTGGCCTTTCTCAGTGCTTCGTCTAAAGTTCTTGGATTGTCGAACTCAATTCGATCTTTATAGGACTGTGGCAGACCGCTTAAGAACCGTTGTACCTTCAATTTCTCTTCCTTGATATATGGAACGAACCGTAATAAGTCTAGGAATTTGTTGATAAGATCTTCCATTGTCATTTGTCCCAGCTTCAATTCGTAGAATTCCTTAGTTTTTCTTTCATAATAACTTTCTGATAAGTACTGTTTCTTGAAATATTTCTTGAATTCTGACCATTCAAGGTTCTTTTCTTTCAGTCCCTGGGAAATCTTAAGGTCTTGCCACCATATGCTGGCCTTTCCCTTCAGATTGTACACATCCATTCTGACTTTCATATTGCTAGAGTAATTGTAAATTTGAAAGTATTTTTTTATATCCAGCAGCCAGGCTTCTGCTTCTTCGCCAGTTTTTTATTCTCCATCGAAGCTGGTAGGTTTTATCTTTTTGAATTCACCCTCCAGGTGGTCAACCCTCCTCTTTCCCATGGTCTTGTCTTGATGCTCATATTTCTGGGTCTCCTTGGAGGAGTTCCCTTTTTTCTCAGCGTTTTCGTCAGTCTCTTCTTTCCCCTTGGTCTCCTCCTTTTGTTTTTCGCCATTATTCCTTTCGTGAAGACTCTGCAGCAAAATTTCATTGATTTCTTGTTGCTTTTCCTGAGCTTTCTTTAGTTGTTCATTGTCTGCCTTGAAGCTCTGTATCTCCACGATCAAGCTTCTCATAGTTTCTAATACCTGACTTGCTTCAGAATGTTCTTCTGTTCGTGCCTGTTCATTTCCTTCAGGTTGTTCTCCGTATTCCTCGCGCGAAGTCATCTGAAAATCAAACTGGGACATATGCATACAGCATCCGAATACATTATTAGAATTTTATATTTCCTGTACAACAGAAGTTAGGTGTTTCCAAGGGCGACAGGGTTGAATCTAGCTCTGATACCATATGTGAAATCTCCATTAAAAAAAATATATATATTTTCTTTCTCTTTACTGTGAATAAATATTAACTGGATCTATGTGTACATACACTTAGAATAAATATTACATTCGTATGCTAAACTTGCTCAAGTTCTGTCCCTTGTATTCTCTTACTGGTTAGAAGGTTAATAAGGTTGACATGCCACTTACTTAGCTATGGCTAACTCTACTCCGTATATTCATGCAGGTGCACTTCCTACTATCGGAATTTCATATGTCGCAGGTAACAAGGTTCTGAAAAACAAGGTATGCATTAAAACTATTTCACATTTCCATGATCCTCTCTATATGGGCTACTTGTGAATTCCTTTTGTATTAGTGCAATTCTCAACATGAAAATAACTATTTTAACAATGACATGGAACACAATTTACAAGGTTTTAAAGGATTATCATAAACATTTTTAAATTACAATCTATTGCACTACGAGTTGTCAAATGCTCACCCACGATATTCTTACATAGTTATCTATCCCAACAAAAAGGTGATTGCATGGTTTCTCTAATCAACGCAATATTACCATAAACCATCAACATGGTTTTGATCGTTTAAAATCCTATCCTACGAAGGTGTTAGTAATAGCCCATTACATGGTTCGTTCACCCTCTATAATGGTGAAACCTTAGCTTATAAACTTCACTCATTGTAATGTGTAGGAATTTCATGTAATAATTAAAAAGCAACGTACGAGGGTTGTTCAAACATTAAGTTTTGCAGCGCACCAGGTGTACTCCATACCAACCAGCGAATGCACTATCGGATTAGTCATGTGACACCATAAATTGTAAATGCTTGTGATGGTGCCACCTGCACCTCGACTGGTTACCCGTACTGGGGTGTATTTCAAAAACTTTCTAGAATGACCATGTGACCGCATTTATGGTAGTTGAAAGCGAAGGTGCCACCTGCACCTTGGAAATGACAGGGTTTGGTTGTTTTGGTTTTTGGAAGGAAATAATCTCTTCAGTATTTGTTCATCCTTCTCCGGTTGATTACTCGCTGGCGTTAGAGTAAGGTCCTGTAACTGTCAGATTTATCTCTGCGATTACTTCTTTGACAGAGTGTTACTTATCAACTCGAGAAGTTGCAGTTCTGGTGAGTGGTCTCTACATTGACAGTGTATTAGAATTACGCATTTTCTGAACCGGTTTACTGAACAAGTCCTTTTAATTCTCTACTAACTCATGTTTGAAATTTGGATTGATGACCGCGACCCTTGATTACAGGGTTCAGGTTGAGGGTGAGAAAACCCCGATTACACTAGTGGCTACGAGTCTTACTCATCCACCTCAGCAAAGTTAAAAGGATCTCTGTAACAGAATGGAGGTTTTGATTCGATGCACACTATGATCTCCGTTTCCAGTTACTTCACCTCGATGTTCCGGAGGTAACCACAAACGCCACAGTTCAGAATTCCTTCTTTATTTCGTTATTTTCAATGCAGTCCTTCGCCATTAGATAGTAACATATTGACTGCTTACGATGGTAGGTTTCTCCAGCTTGGAGCAGCGCAGATTAAAGAGGGAGACCTCCCTAACCGGTAAGTGGCATTGCTCCTTCACCCTCATACAAAGACAGGAACACTTGGGCAAGAACCTTTCCCAACGACAAAAGAGTTTTGGTTTCAATCATGGTTAGTTTGTCCGAGACTTCAAGGGTTCGAGGCAGCCTAGGGTTTTGCTGTCACGAATACAATTGTAATAATTATTTTGTATGACTTCCTCCATGAAAATCCTAGGATTTAAGAAGGCGTGAAGGACTGTATAACATTTAAGTTCAATGGCTCTCCATTTCTGTATTTTTGAATGATCTTTATTATACTGTTCTAGGTTACTGTAATTATCTGGAGATTAAATTTCCATGGGCTTCACGACCTCTGAAATTTTAATTCTGAGAGTGGTTCTTGTGTAATTCAGTCTTTTGTTCCTTATAGTTTAAAAGGTAAAATAATTCGTATCCCATGTATGTAATATTTTGAATCTGAGGAGAACGAATTCTGGGTCTAGTTCAGTTTGTAGTTTGAACGTTTCCAGTGATAACTCTGTCTATCAAAGATTTGAAACCTAATTACTTTGAAGTCTGCCTCAATAGATACCCTTTCCTGCTTTCACCGGGAATTGGAACACTGCCAAAACCCTAGGTTTAAAAATAAAACTAAGAAGGTCTGACTAGACAATTTTTTTTACTCCGCAATGTAGATCCCTTGTGGAATAAATAAGGTATTCGTAAAAAAAAGGATTCGTTGATCTAAAGGTTTAAATATAAGTGTTTAAAAGCAAAATCGATGGTGAACGTTTAAGCTGGCGGTTCCAGGTATCGAGTTACCTGCCTAAAAATCTCTACTGAACCCAATACTAGCATAATGTATGGTTTCAACCTAAGTCTTCCAACACAATTTCCAGGGGATGCGTCTATGCTCTGAGCTAGAATAGAATCTATCCTTTTTCGAAAGAGGAATAAAATATCGATCTCCACACAGTCCATTTACTGAACTTGGCTGTAACTAACCAATGGCGATCAACATGATAACGCAGAATCTATACAAAAAGGATAATCCAGATCTAATAATTATTATTTGGATCTTATCCGACCATACAGAGGTCCTCGTTTTGTCAATGCAGAGGTAATAAAAGATTACCACTACCGCTGATATATAATTAATGGAGGTCGATTGTAGGGTTTCTCTGCCATTCAACATGGAACGCTAGCCCAGCTCTCAACGTTTGCTATTGCAGATGAAAATAATACAATTAATAGATCGACTTCTAATTAAACGAATCAATACTTCTGTAATTCCACCCTTCAGGGGCAATTTTTTGAATAACATCCATCCCATTTTATCACTAATGTCTGAGTACAATGCCGATTGAATTACCAGTCTTAAGTTAGCTTAATCTATGCAAATGAATAACTCAGGTTAAAATAATAAAAGGAAATCCACACCGAAGTACTACATTTCTATTCTTTAGCAGATCTATCATTTTGACAATAATGTAACCAACATTTTCTTCATGCATAACATCTTAATTTCATATAAACTAGAAAAAAGACATAATGGAAAGTGCTGAAGGCCTATAATCAGAAAAACCTGGGACTGGTAACCCGAATGAAGCCGGAACAGCCACGTTCCGCCCAACCGTAGATTAGGTACAAACTCCAAGTCTGACCGTAATCACCCCCGAGCCAGATGCATGCATGAAAAGTGTGGACAGTTAACCTCGAAAACACAGTCACATATCCAGAATCCCTTGCCTAACACAGAGTGCTCACACAGCAAGTATAATCCTCTCCAGCATACTCAGCAGCGTCCTGCCTCCCACATATGCCCTTTCTTTATAGTTTTTTCCTCGATCTTACCATCAGCAGCCAATTCCTCATGGAATTTTTGCAGCTAAGTAAATCCCTGATTTTCAGGGTGTGTCTAGTGTCTAAAATACACTTCTGACACCTGTTCTGGTTTCCCTGAGGCTAACTCTCATTTGTCCCCCACTTTTCCATGCATGATCTCCTCATTTAACTTGGTTGTTCCTGTTCATCCTTTTTTATTAAAGACAATAATTTAAATCAAAGTTGTTTCTTACAACCGTCCTCCTAGGACTTATTCGGCAGATTTCTCATCTAGCCCCCTTATTGAAATGAAATTCATAATGATAACAATATATATAAACAAAAACATAATGTCCAATTATTATTTGGGGAACACCACAATAACGAAGAAACTAAGGGTGAAAAGAGATCTCAATAGAATTCTCATCGATTAGGGGGGAGTAGTACCATGATAAATCCAAGGTGCAATTTTATTTTTGTAAGGAATTTGGATCTTTTTCTAGTAAAACTAGACATAGACAATTAGATGCTAGTAATCGCATTGCAAATTTTATGGAGGAATTTAAAGAGATTGAAAAACCAATTTTAACAAGCACAACATAAATACAAGAGACACAAATATTTTCCTTGGGGAAACCATAAAGGAGAAAACCCTGCGAGATATAATGATCACCAATACAATGTCACAAAAGTAAAACCCAAAAATAGAGATCTAGTCTTTTCTCTCTTCTCCACTTGTGCAATCCACAAGTTTTTATAAACTTGAAAGGGATCCCCTTCCTCCTGGTGCAACAAACATCCGCGGTCTTCATCAGGAAACACAGTGCTTAATATTTTCAGGTATTTGGTCTCTTCTTATAACAGTTTCTTTTATATTATGTAAGCTTCTCTTCTGGGTTTCCTTCTTCCACCACTTGGGAGAGCTCTGTCCACTTAGCTACAAGGCTCTATTTTCTTGTATATCTATTAACACTGGTTGCACATGTCCTTTTTGGCTTGCACTGACACCAAACATTATAACCCTAGGCTTATCTTCTAGGTTTCCTTCCTCCACCCCTTGAGAGAGCTCTGTCCACTTAGTTACAAGCTGCTCCCTTTTCCAGTAATTCTATTTATACTGGCTGCACACATCCTTTTTCGCTTGCACTGACACGAACATTATAACCCTCATGATCGTAGAAACACACCCACACTGTAACTCCAAACTACAATGATACTAACACAGTAGCTACTCCTTCTCTCTCAATAATACGAATTTTAAGGAGAAATAAAATTTACATTTTTAAGTGGATTGTTTACGCTTTAGGATTTGTTTCAGACACTTGGAAGAGGAAGGGTTCAAGGGTCAATGAGACCACGTTTATCAATATCTTTTTTTCACGGATAGAAAGAAGAAGATATGGAGTGTACATCAATGAACTAATGAACTTTCAGTTAAGTATTTATATATCCTTTTTACAAGGATAGAGAGAAAAAGATTTGGAATGTATAAATGAATGGTCAATTAGTAAGTTTCAACATTATGGTGGTAGTTAGTTATTAGAATTTAAAAATTTACCCTTTTTCTGGGAGGGGCATTTGGCCAGATTAATAAAATATGAAATGTATTCATGAATTTTTAAGTTTTTATTTACCGTATTTACAATATGGTAGTTACTTATGAATATATTTTTATTGTACCTTAGACAAAGTCAAATTGATTATCATGTAAGTTTAGGAGTTGTATAAAAGTTAATTAAAATTTCTTCGATATAGGTAGTTTTAAAATTGGGTAATTAGTCGACAATCCCAATTGCTACAATCCCAAAATATGAAAATAACAATTTCCAACAAGATTTATTACCGGTTTTTATCCCAAAATCGCTTGAAAAGCGGGGCGTTTTGGTTGTCTACGAAGTAAGTTTCTATATTTATAATATGGTAGTTACTTAATATATTTTTATTGTACCTTGGTAGTTACTTATTAATATATTTTTGGTAGTTAATCTATTTTTATTATACCTGGGTAGTTACTTATTAATATATTTTTATTGTACCTTTTACACAAGGTCTAAATTGGTTAAGCAAGAGGGTCCAGTCTCTTCCATATTTGTCTCTTAGCCAAGATTCAATAGCGACTAGTTATTTTAAGACGTTTTCATTTTCTTTCCACAAGTTTTTATAAACTTGAAAGGGATACCCTTCCTCCTGGTGCAACAAACATCCGCGGTCTTCATTAGGAAACACAGTCCTCAATATTTTCAGGTATTTGGTCTCTTCTTATAACAGTTTCTTTTATATTATGTAAGCTTCTCTTCTGGGTTTCCTTCTTCCACCACTTCGGAGAGCTCTATCCACTTAGCTACAAGGCTCTATTTTCTTGTATATCTATTACTTGTATATCTATTAACACTGGCTGCACACGTCCTTTTTGGCTTGCACTGACACCAAACATTATAACCCTAGGATTATCTTCTAGGTTTCCTTCCTCCACCCCTTGAGAGAGCTCTGTCCACTTAGTTACAAGCTGCTCCCTTTTCCAGTAATTCTATTTATACTGGCTGCACACATCCTTTTTCGCTTGCACTGACACGAACATTATAACCCTCATGATCGTAGAAACACACCCACACTGTAACTCCAAACTACAATGATACTGACACAGTAGCCGTTATCAACACATTCTTCAAAAATAACTGACATCCCAATTTAAAGGGCTTGCAGTTTTTACCCATCCCTACTGCATCTGCTTACAACCATTCTTCGACACTGCCTAACTGTATCCGATCTTGCCTATTGAAAAGTCAAAATAGTTTGCTTATATTTTCAAACAATCTATTTCATATATACCTTTACCAACAATATTCTATATCATATATACTTTCAGAAATTTGTTCCTCTCGTGTGCTGCTAATACATTGGTCATTGTCGGAATCTCTCGATAAAATTTGTACCTGCATCATAATATACAAGACATGGGTAAGACAAAACAGCCCTCTCAGTAAGTTCAAATATTTCCATATACCCTGCAAAATAAGTGTCCAACATTTGCAGCATACTTCAAAGACTGAAAGAGTCGATGATTTCCAGTTCCACCAGAGTATTTTTCGTTAACCATTGCTTTGTTTTGGGATTCCTTTGCAATAGGTCAAACTTCCTTCTCACGGACTTGATCTTTAGAGGAAAAAACCCTAGATTCAGTTTATATTCTTTCAAATTGTCGGAGATTTGTGTCTTTGACCACAGCTCAGTCTCTAGATAGTATTCATTTTCCATAGTGATGGAGAATTCAGGCCAATCTACAAAAAGAAATTTGGATGAGTCACAAAGAGATTTGGATGTGTCTTCTTCAAATAAATCCCGACCTTCATCTTCTCCTCAAGGTCATTCATCTTCCACTTCCACTGCCATTTCCACTTCCACTTCCACTTCCACTGCCACTGACAGCTCCCGCAATACAGTGGATTATATTAGTAGCTTGCAAGATTATAATGTGAAACAGCAGAAAACTGAGGAATTTGAGTCGACAGAGAAACAAGCTGACGAAGGAGAGAAAAAGATTGTGTAGAGTATGTAGATCCACAGAATGAACATTGTGATGTAGGGAATTATGATGATGAGTACCCGAAAGAAGTGCATGAACATTTATTCGATGTCGAGGATACGAAACCATACAGAACATTCTGTAGGCAGACAGCCTGTCCCCTTCCTACTCATGCTTTTGAAGATCCATTTAGTCCGTTCGCGGGTGAAGACGATGAGGTAGACCAAAAATTTGAAATGTTCCTATCGAAATTTCCAGGCGAGGAAGATGACATTGCATATTTGCGATTAAAGTAAACCCTCCAGTGCTTTTAGTGGAAATTGGATAGCACCAAAAGTAAGAAAGGTAGTTGATTCAGGCGAAAAGTGATTTCATTTATACTTATTCGCTATTATTTTTTTCAACTAAAAAATATAACGTAAATCTTAATGCAGATAGGATGCCAACGAACTCACAGTTCCTCTATCAATGGAGGAGATTTGGGAACTGTACTACTCAAAACCCTTCTTGGCAATAGCACAACATATCAACGCCTACCTGCAGTAAGTAAATTCCTTTGAACAGTACATGATCTTGATTTTGGTTTTTATTGTCATGGATTCACTTCTTAAATGGCTTGTCATAGCTGTCGTCTGAGGCTATTTCCCAGTGAAATCCAACAGCGAATAAACCGATGTTTTGCATACATGATCAGCCTCAACTTAAGGGATTTGAATGATTGGAACGACTGAACGCCCCTCAGCATTTTGGAGAAGGGGTTAGACATTGAAATGAAAGAAATTGATTACAATATAATTCCTCTACTATATGGGTAACGTATTGTATGAATTTTCTCCACTGCTAAATTACAGATTCTATTTCCAATACTGAATCTCGTACGACGGGAATTTCTGCTGCAGAGGACACTGGACTTTAGCGATTATTTGTGGGCTCGGGAAGCCATGGGATGCGTATCTTCCTGGTGTCCCTTTCAGACTTCCGTGTGTATTGCTCTTCAACCCTCTTGTACCCATCGGATTTAAAAAATGTCACACATATAGCATAGCAAAGTAAGGCTACTGAGAACTCCAGATCCATTATTCTTTTGATTCTTTCTTTTATTCTTTGGTATACATGTTTAAAATTATTTTCATAAACCCTATTGCAGGGCTGTTTCCAAGAAGGCCCAAATAGATTCAAATCGTGTAGAATGGTATCAAATACGGGTAAGTTTTTTTTAACTTGGTATACGCCATTTTCATTGCATTCTACTGCTAAAAGATTGTTATACCCGTCAATTAAGGGTTCATCGTATTTGATGCAGTGTCCTCAGCAATTGAATCTAAGCGATTGTGGGTTTTATAGTATGAGATTTGCAGTGGATTTTGTGAAGAATATCAGCTCATGTCATTCTTGTAAGAAATTTTGTATAATTAATTTAACAATAATTGGCATTATCAATTTATGTTTTTCAAACAAATTATTTTTAACTTTTGCAATTTGACCGTTTCTTTTATGTTAGTTCTTCCCATTACAATTCTCGTCATGTTATACCGAGTACGGGGACCATGGTAGGGTAAAGAAGGTTGCCAAAAAAGCTCGACAAAAATTGAAAGGATTTATTGGATCAATCAAACAAGAGGAGAGGGATTGGAGTGAGTCCTCTTTCTAATTCATTGTTTTTATTATTTTTTAAATAATATATGAATAAACAAATTCTTTTATTTCAAAATCCTAATTTAGAGGGAATGCACCTGATGAATTTTCGGAAGGAAGACCATGCACCATTGACCATGAGTTTATAAACCAGCCCTGAAGCTCATTACGATTTTTCTACCAAATGAATATGAATGTTTGTTTCATTGATGGCGTTATTATATTCTTCAATGACATTAGCTATTTTATTTTTAATTAACCAGCTTCCATATTGTATTCCGGAGAAAATTATACAAGCTGATGTGAACGAGTACAAGGTTAAAATGCTCAATTGGGTGAGAACACCTTCTTTGCCATCTGATTACGTACAGAAGCACAGGGAACATATCTACGATGACTACATTTTGAGCAAGAGCAATGGGAAAGAAGTTGGATTGCGATCGACTGAATGAAGCAATGTAAGCAGATCTACGATGATTATATGATGATTAAGGAGAATGAAGATGGCTTTGTTACACTGTAATGTAGATTTTTAAAGGTTATTAGGGTTGGTATTCAAGTTTGTAATAAGAATTAATAACAATAATAATGAACAAAACTAACACATCTAAGATAGATATTTTAACGTAGTAAACCCCCAACATTTGGGGAAACATTCATCTGGAAAAGTATTGATATCTTATTCCTCTCAATAAGGGAGATTAGAAACTACCAATCAATCAACGGTTACAAGAAACCACCTTAGTTATGGTTAATTGTTAATTAGTTGTTGCAATTTTAACAATCTCCACCGTGACAACAAATTATCTAATACTTTGGCGGAGACTATTCATCACTTCTTTTTCAAACCAAGAGAAGCCACATACCATTCTAGCTTCTCTAACAACACTGGTTTTGTAAACATATCTGCAGAATTTTCTTGAGTATTAACCTTTTTCAGATCTACTCCACCTTCACTAATGGCTTGTCTTACAAAATGATACTTTACATCAATATGTTTAGTCTTACTATGATAAACAGGATTTGTAGTCAAATGTATAACACTTTGGCTATCACAAAAAACAGGCACACTGTTCTGCAACCTTCCAATTTCTTCAAGTAGACCCTTCAGCTAAATTGCCTCTTTGCAAACATGTGAGGCAACAATGTATTCATCCTTCGTAGTGGATAAAGCAACTATTTATTGAAGCTTTGATATCCAACTTATAGCTACACCTTCAAGAGTAAAAACATATCCAGAAGTAGACATTCTCTTGTCCAAATCACTTGCAAAATCAGAATCAACAAAACCCCATATAGAATCACTGTTATTATTAAAAGTGATACAATATTCACTTCTGCCTCTTAGATAGTGAAGCACCCATTTCACTGCATTCCAACGTTCTTTTCCCGGATTTGCCATGTATTTACTGACAACACCAACACCTACTGCATGTGAAATATCAGGTCTAGTACACACCATCACATACATTAAACATCCTACTGCATTGGCATATGGAACATGAGACATATATCCTTTTCTTCGTCATTACTAGGACATAAACCCGAAGAAAGCTTAAAATGGTAAGCTTAGTTTTTCACAGGAAAACAAAAAAAAAATAGCATATTTACGTAGAACAATAATCACACAAGAGACACAAAATTTATGTGGTTCACCCACTGAATGTGGGCTACATCCATGGGACAAGGGTAGGCAATCTGTATTCATCATTAACAATAGGTTACAAACTGTCCGGGAGAGGGCTTAAAGCCCCGACTCAATATCTGCCTCAATGGGCCACATATTTAAGCAAACCTTCAGTTACACATAAATCATTATACCTTTGGTGAAACCACCGTGAACCAACTTGGCCTCAACCGTCAATTGGTTGTCACATTCCAACAATTTACCTGATGCCCTGCCCTTGTCTATTTGTGCTTCTAAATACCAAAGCACCCATTTCACCGCTTCACCTGGATTTGTCATGTATCCACTAACAAAACCAACCGCATGTATCTTCCTATGCAATCCTGAGCACCTTCTATGCTCCACCTCGAACTTTGCATCTGAAGACCTTAGCCAAATCTGGCCAAGACAACCAAATGAGCCTTCACTGCTCACTTTAGATCTATTTACAATGGAGTTAACCAAGCCTTTAAAAAAGGCTTCATTACATGTAATCTCATGGGAAAAAAAAACATATGGGCATAACAATCAACCCAACAACAACCTAAAATGGTATGCATGCCATTCCAGGTCTTACAGTCATATGCCCAATTACATATAAAAAAACTAAATTTTACAACTGCAAAAATAATATTAATATTTCTACCATCGCTCTTTTTTTTTTACCCCGCCCTTACAAATGTTACCAACACTTTCACTCTCTTGAAACTGCTTGACCACGCTTAAACCATGAACACCCATGACCCATATAAGAGTTATTCTAAAACCCTTAACCACTAATTCTTTTAATCCTCAATGATCTCTCCATGGGTATTTTAATATTTTAATTACACAAGCCTTATTAAATGAATGATTTAAGATCAAACATAGGTATTACAAACCATGATTGTCCGTGCTCTTACTCCACGACGGGCTTCTCCACCTAAATATGAAGATGCTTCACTCGGGCTTCAAGCTGTACTCTCCACCAGCTGCTACAGGATGGCCTCCCTTGATGTTCATGCAGGTTCTAAGACTCCTGCTACTCAACACAGCTAGCCTCCACACACTTCCCAAATATTATATATGACCATAATCTTTTCTCAGAAAAAACAAAGAAAAAATACCTCTGGCTTCTTATCTTTGCACCAGCACCATGATCATGGTTTCTAACAGGAATAGGAGCGCTACACATGCATAAGCAAGAAAAACGGCCTCTATTATGCTCTCTTTCATGAAGGATCGATCTCTACTCTCTTTCACATAGGGGCTTCAGCACAACCTTCACGGATTCACATGTCATGCAGGCTCTCTTGGTTGGTTCCCTCTATGAGCGGCTCTCATGGCTTCTCTTCTCTGTCGTCCTCTGCTCTCCTGGATTCCTCCTCCACCACCACGGTCGGGTTTGTACTCGTAGGGAGGCTCCTCAACAAGATTACGGCTCCCTTTCATGCAATCTTTCACAGGTCTGAACTTGCAATCTTCCACGGGACTGGCTACATGACTCCTCAGCAGGATTACGGCTCCCTTTTAGTGGTGGCACGGATCCCTCTTGGTGGTCAGCGCTTCTCTCTTCACAATCGGCTACCTCTGTTCACGCACTGGGATCTTCTCCTCCATGCTCGGGCTACTTTACAGCAGGTTGGCTTGGATAGCTTATAGAGCTCTGCTTCACGCGGCTCTCTCACGCTCACTCTAACGTTTCTTCCATGGGTTCTCTCACTCCTATTTCACTTGGATCGGATACCACTTGTTGGTATTCAATTATGAATAAGAATTAATAACAATAATAATGAACAAAAATAACACATCTAAGACATTTATTTTAAGGTGGTAAAACCCAAACACTTGAGGAAACATCCACCCGGCAAAGTATTGATATCTTATTGCTCTCAATAACGGAGATTACATATAAGGCATTCATCTATCCATACATTCTCCTCAGTTACATTTACTCCTCTCCAAAACTACATATAAATACATGGGAGAAGGAGTTACGTAAATGAGTGAACTGCCACATGTTAGAGAAACTACCAATCAGTCAAAGATTACAAGAAACCACCTTACTTATGGTTAATTGTTAATTAGTTGTCACAATTTTAACAATTAGCTTCTAATCAACCTATTTTCATTGTCACTGCAAGTTGACTCTTATTGGTATCACTTAGAATTATAATAGCAAGAAGTCTTATTGAATAACTGGTATATGTTCTATCCCATGTATATTTATATTTATTTTTTCATTAGGAAAGTACATCATCCTGATCTATGCTATAAACACTTGCACTTATCGATTGTACTTTCTTTTCAATAAATATAAAATAAAAATATTTTTTTAATAAAAAATAAATATAAATATACATATGATATACCTACACCTATTTATATGTTCTATCCCATGATATACATGTATATGGTAAATAAAAATTGGTATATGTTCCATAATAGCATCTACACCTATTTATACTTCAAATCCCTCATCTACTTTCCAACCCAAATGGAAACCCACTAAAGGAAATCCTTTTGAAAGAGATTTTCATGGATTAGAGACCTGAAATGTTGATTTTGTTCTCATTCGAATCCAATCCATGATTGAGCTATACTTATCTTCCACAATTCGGTGCCACATAATAGAGGAAATTCCAAATCCATTTAGCAGCTAAAACTTCGTTAAAAGTGAAGATATTTTTTAGTCTCCAACCACAACATGTCTTAAGATCAGTTATAAATTTCCAATTAGCTAGATGGTAGCCGAGATAATCCCCTTTGCATTCCCAAAATTTGCAAGGATTCCCTTGGAAACCTCTTACCTCTTATATCCATCCATTAAGGCAACACCCTATTCTTTTTGTTATCTTGGATACCTCTCTCTCTCTCTCTCTCTCTCTCTCTCTCTCTCTCTATATATATATATATATATATATATATATGCGTATTCTACTTGCTAAGTAATGAGCTCTTTGTACCTTCTCAAACAATATGAAAATTGTAAGTATATCATTAATTAGCTCTCATCTTATTAATGGTTTTATATATATAACAAAGGTGATATTAATATGTCCATTTGTGCCATTCCAAGTCCAAACTAACTCATCCTCCTAATTAGATAACCTCATAATTGAATGCTTTAATCCTGTAACAAAGGAATTCCATTCCATCCCATGATCCCCCATTAAGACCAAATCCTTTGCCAGGAGCCACTAAGAAGATGAATTCTCCAGAAAAATAGATATTTCCACATGATCCAACAACCTGATCCCATAATCCATGAGATATGAAGTAAGAGACTCAGAAGGTTTATATAACACTTAAAATGCAAGAATTGATCAATACCAAGTTATACTTGTTTCATGTTACCTATTTTCCATCATAACCAAGATCCCAACCAAGGAAAAGAGTTTACAAACCCTCTCCAAAAGTATAATGCATTAGAAACATATTTTTTAGGTGATCTAATCCACTCTACCACATACCTTTTTCTAAGATATTTTGCCAGGATCTGGAGAGGATTTTCAAGCTAAGTGAAAGGATAAACCAAGGATATTCTTTATTCCCCAACCTCATAGTTTTTTGGGGAGAGATATTTTGTCCCAACTAGATAGATAAATTTTATTTTTATCAACACTTCCATCCCATTGAAAATTCATCATACTTTTCCTAATATTGTGAAGAATAGACACAAGGAACTTTGCTAGAAAAATCCAATAAAATGGAATACTTTCCAACACAGACTTAACTAAAATAAACCTTCCACCAAGAAACAACCACCTAAAATGCCAATTCCCAATATTTAAATCATGAATGAATAAGATGAACTCAAAACCAAAAAAAGATGATTATCTCATTCAACACTCATCGTCCATTTTATTCTAAAGAAAATTTGATTTAAGAGAAGTAATCTGCATAGTAGATGTGAAAGATGCTTCACATAAAAGTTTTATGATTTCATGAAATGCTTTCCAATTCTCCAAAGTACCATTTCCAAACAATAGGACCTCATCCACAAATAAAATATTTGTAATGTTGTGAAAAGAGGAAACTTTGACTTTGGTTATGATGTTATTTGATATTCATCATTTGATGTTGTAGAGAAACCGTGGCATAAAAAAGTTTGGAAGTGGAATGTTCCCTTGAAATTGAACTATTTTAATTGGGTTTGTCTTGAAAAAAAATATAACTCAAGACAATTTAATTAAGAGAGGTAGAGCTTGCCCAAATATATGCAATATGTGTTATGTGTATGTCACCTACCCAAATTCTAAAGACTAATTATTTTATTTGTAAAATACATTATGTTATATTTTAATTACAAAGTTTTGTAATTATGACCAAATCTGGTCAAGGATGATTGTAATGACTTATTATTATTATTTAATAAATTAAATAGGAGACAAACACCCAAGGGAACTGTTAAATGAGTGTTCACTGACCCACTAGGAGGAATGGAATCTATTAGAAGGCATGGGACAGATGGCAGCATTCACACTCCACCACTAGCTGTTGGTTATGGGACAACTACCCCTAAATTTGTGGCATTATCCCCCAGGTTGGTGGAAGAGAGTTGATGGCTCATTAATGACCAGGTTAACCACTAAAAGGCCTAGGCAACCTAGATAAGGCAATTCGAATTGAGCAGGCAGCTCCACAATATTTTCTGCAAAAATATTTCCTCAAGTGTATCAGGTGATCACTGAGAGATTCGAATTGGGAGGATAAGTGGGAATGCATTAGGAGTCTGCTAGTTATTCTGAGAAGGAAACCATAGGTGTTGGTGCAGGTCTCTTTGACTGCTTAGTCTTTATGACTGGATAATCTATATTCTACTACAAGTTGATGAATTAAGGCTTCTATAGACTCTTCTTCCTGGTGGTTCAGTGAACAAGTTCAGGGGTCCTAAGGAAAGTAATTTGGTTGTCTTCAAGAATAGGTTTGGTGGAACAAGTTGCTTGGGTAGTTTGTTTCTCCTACAGTCCATCAAGTTCTACTGTTATGACTCATTGTTTACAGTTAAATGATTTTCTGCATGGTAGAACTATTATTTACAGTTATACAGAAGGAATTATTTTATTTTATGTCTTAAATATGATATGTTTTAAGGAGGATTAAGTAACTTAGATGAATGATTAAATTTTTTTCTGTATTTTTTCCGTACTGTTATCTGTATAGTAATCTAGTACAGAAAAGTAAAATTAATAGAGATGAGTGATAGGCATAATGCCATTTGAATGAATAGATAAACACAGTAGTATTTCTTTTAAATTCTTCCATTTCAATCATATGTCTAAGACTTAGGAAATAGTACAACATAGTATAAACAAATGGATTGCATTTTCTCTACTTCATAACAAAAGAAAAACACTTTTATTTCTGCACAGATCTATATTTTCCAATTCAATTCCATTTATTTTCGGATGGTAATAATATGCATTCCAATATTATAAATCTATGGTTTCATGCATCTAGAAATATAGCAGCTGCAATTATTTTCTATACAGAGTGTCACCTACCAATGATAAGTAAACACTTATTATTTTTCATCACTAATTATCACATTTTGATTTAATATAGATTTCAATCATTAAATATAGATACTTTCACTATAGAATCAAAACCCTAAGATTTTACATACTCTAGATTCTAAACATTTATTTAGTACACAGTTCAATAAATTACATATCAAGCCATTCATGGAAAACACAGTTAATATTTGTGAAGATATAGAAGACATGGTATCCAAACCCTAAACAATATTTTTATTTAACTTACTATCTATTATTTCGTGTTGAGAATACTAACAAGGCACGTAACAACACTTAACATCACTTAACAGGAGACATGATATTTTTATTGTTATCTATCAAACCCTAACAAGAAACATAAACAGTGTCGAACCCTTTAGAGACACAAGTTAAGGCCCAATTCTCGGGTTTGAATTCTCAGTACATTCAGGGTTACCAACGAAACCTACAAGGTAGGGTTTTGTTCGTTGAACAAGATCAAACACTGTGGCATTATCCAATTCAAAACATATGAAAGACCAAATTTTACAACATCATTATTTCAACCTTAAATTTCAAAAACAATACGAAGTATAGGGTCTATCTACCAACAAACATGCAACCTACTACTCTCGACCAGAGACAACGAACTTTGTTCGAAACCAAATCAATAGTTTATACAAACGATTTCTCAAACCATTATTTAAACAAAAATATAACATTTCAGTACAAACGAGCCATTGTTCTACAGAAGCAAGTGAACCCTTGACTCTATGATTTTTGTGTTAAAAAATATAGTAAAAGTTCAACAGAGTTTACATTGCAGACCTTTCAAGGTTCCAAATTTACACAAGGTCTTTCCCTTAAAAACCAGCAACACTAAAACAAGTTCAAGGTCATTTTTAAATGACTCAACAAGTCATTACAAAGCTGAATAAAAACTTAAATACTGAGGTTTTATCCTCTTTACAGTATTATTTAGAATAAAACATTAAAACTCGGCCATTACTCCTAACAGGGTTGTATTTCCAACTGTCATCACACTGCATTCACCAGCTAAACCATGCCAAAGGTACCTACGAGGTTTCAAGAACCACCGAGGCTTACCAGGAGGTAGTTGCAACATCCTCATTCCAAGTTTTGCTCATAGAAACCTTCTAGCGAATTACCACTTGCTAGTTACAGTTTGAAAAGGTTAAAACAAGAAAAACGCAGGTATAAATTAAGTATTACAGTATTACTGTCACTATCATTGAAAAATTACCATTTGCGTTGAAGCTCTTGGACTTAGACACACCACACCAACAAAACGACGAAGCCTAATGGAATTTGCAACAAATACGAGTTCAAACTCAAAAGACCATTTTATGAATAGGAGAATCAAACTCGAGTTTGAATTACACTTAAACAAACTGACAGAAGAACCTCCCCACAAATACAATGGTTGTATCGTGGCTCTATTTCACCGGAATCATAAGCCTATAACATATAAACTCTCTCTCGTAGGTCTAAGGTTCGAAACCTAGGAAAGAGAGTCCTCCTAACAGTAAACTCCAAACCCTACATTGCAGCAATACTGTTGGCCCTTCAAACCTTGCCACTAAATGAAAAAATGAAGACCAGGAAAACCATTCATTGTTACTTACCAACGAAAGACTAGGGTTTCATTCCAAGCCCTAGATATTGTAAAGATCAAAGGTGGATTAGTTGCCAGTCGAGCACGTTGAGATTCGAGAGATCATTGCAATCAATATCACATTGATTACTGCATCTACCAAGTTGCCAAATCAGCAGACCAAGGGCTAGTGCATGGCACAGCTCAACATCGTATGGTGCATTGTTATAAACTTTATCACGTGAAGACCATCCACCTATGCATCCACTTCACATAACAGATAGGCGAAGTTAATGCTAAGACAAGGATTCGAAAGTTTGAAGGCATACCAAGTACCGAGCTTTAATACCCTGTAAAAATCATAATCATTACAATGTTAGATCCATAGTTCATTTGCTTTAATAGTTCCTAAGGTTTATTGTTAGGCATCATGATAATAGTAATATATGTTAATGTATGTGCGTGAATGCATAGTTACTATAGATTGTATATATTTCTTTCATATAGTATTTGTATAGTCATTAGGGTAAAGTGTATATGGTTTCATGCATTAACCATGTATTTCCAAATCAATTGATAAAATTGAGACTATAGGTATAGTTTAAGATTCTATTAATGCATAATATAATGTTAGTTCATAACATAAGCACTATATTCACAAGATTTCAAATAATGTGACAAATGGACAATGGTATCACCACTTGATGTTAACGATAATAGTCTTATTAGGATGATTTTTCATGGATGATGAATATAGTATTGTAAAAGCAAATTGACAACGTGATTTTTTTTAACACGGAAGAGTTTGAAAAACTAGCACGTAAACTAGAATTGGAACCAAAATTATCCATACTTCCAGTAACTTGTTTTGCAAGGAAGTACTTAGTATTTTTCATATAACATTGACAATGAATTGAAAGACACATGTACTCTTAACTCATGTTTGTTGTAAAATTTCTTGCGTTCATTTTGCACATGGAAACAGGATTCAAATGCCTTATCTAAACGTAGCTAAGTAGAACTCAGGGTACCTCGTAGGACCCCTTCATCATCATTCAAAACAAACTGTCAGCACATACCAAGAAAATTGTAATAATACAAACCTATGTACAGCATATAGTTACATTTTAAAACTTAAGCAGATCTGAATATATATTCTTGTGTTATGATCATAAAATGTATTTCATCAAAGAGATTAGCATCCATTTAGTTTGCAATAGCAATTACAACTAACATCATATTTTATTTTGAGAAATTCGACTTGTCGTCGTTATTAATTATCCTAGTTAAGAGATTTAACTATTTTTATATGCTTAACATTAACAAATTCAATAGTTATTGCTATTTTTAAAAAATTTAAATTTTTGGTATTTTACAGGATGTTGCATGTGGTATCAGAGCCCACATTCGAACTCTAGGCATGAAAAGGTCCAAAGAGCATGCAACATAAAATTTTATTACAACAGAAATATTACTAATTCAAATTTAAACTATTTGTGTTATACATAAATTGTATTTAAGCTACAAGTATGGAAGGATCAGCTGAACATATGGAGGACAGATTTCGACCCAACAGTCATAGCACGGGACAACATTGTGAAGGAGAATTCCATGGCAAATTAAATCATTAGAGAGATTTTGAGGTCAAAAAAGGGCCTCCTAAGAGATGTACTACAAAAATATGAGATATATTAAAATATTATGAATTGGGGGTTTTATGGGGTAGGTATATATGACAAGTCACCTCCCACACTATTTTCTATGCACAATATAAATAACCATGGTTGAGTTACTTTTCAAAATTCACTAGAAATAAAATTAATAAAATAAGTCTACATTGATGTGACTAAGATTCATTGTCAATTCCCAAAAATGTACTGTCCTTTAACATTTATTTGTCTTGAACTTGCAAATGAAATTAAATAATAAAAAACATTTTTAAAAGCTTTTTTTTTAATTTTATGTTGACTTTTTATATTTAGTACTTTTATTATGAATTTAATAATGTAATTTAATTGAGAATTTATTTACATGTAAAATGTCAATAATATTATTATAATCCACATTGCATTATTATTATTATTATTATTATTTATTAAATCTATTATTATTCTTTATTAGTTTGACATTATGTTATTAAATAGAATGGAGTGAATATATAATTTAAAATTAAAAACATAAAAATGATAATATATTATTTTATAAAAAAATGTGAAAGGACTTTATTTATGAATTAAGAGTACTTCACTTGAAAATGACAATAATATTATTTTATGTGAAAGTGTGAAAAGACATTCATTATGAGTACTTTACTTGAAAATGACAATAATATTATTTTATGAAAATACTATCATTATGAGTACTTTACTTTATGACTTAAAAGTACTTACACCACTACCTTGGTTAACTATGTGTTTTCATCCACCATATACAATTTGACAAATAAGCATTCTTAACTCATGCAATGCCACCTCACCAAGGGGGATGATGTCATCTACTAGAATGTGATTGGTTGTATTTTATAGTACATTTTCTTTGTTTTGAGGCCCTTTTTTGACCTCAAAATTTCTCTAATGATTCATCAGAATTGTTACGTGCATTCCAAGAGTTAAAAGCAGAAATCAGATCTGTAAAACAAGACAATGAGAATATTCTAAAAGCACAAGAGGAACTTAACCAAGTACTCTTCGATCAGTTCCCAACTGATGAACAGGATAGAGGGATTGAAAATACCTCCAAGATTGAAGACTTACCTCATCGATACATGGGTAAGAAAATGAAAATTGATGATGCGAACAACATTTCAACATCATCAAAAGTTGCCAATGAAAAACGCAAAAAGAAACGTAATTATTCAAGTGATAGCAGCGAAGGAGATTACAAACCCAAAAGAAAAATTCACAAACAGTATGAACAGATTTCTGGGGAGTTCAAGAAAATCAAACCCCCAACCTTCAATGGTGAAATTGAGAAAGGATAGATAGCAGAAGCATGGTTGTCCGGCATGAAGAAGTACTTCCAAATTTATGATTATTCAGAATCATTGAAGGCAAAGATGGAAATATACAACTTGATTGGGACTGCAGACATTTGGTGGCAAGACATCAAAAGAGTGAAGGGCATCAAAGACAAGGATGTGAATTGGAGCACTTTTAAAATGTACTTCAAGAAGAAGTTCTTATCGAAACAATACTATGAAGAAAAATCCAAGGAATTTTATGATTTAAGATGGGAACTATGAACATGAAAGAGATGAACAGTAAATTTCTAAATTTGTTGAGGTATGTGCCATACCTCGTGGAAGAGAAACCAAAGATTCAAAGATACCTGAGTTGTATACCTTTCAACATCAAGGACATAATAGAGTATGACAATCCAAAGACCTTAGAAGAGGCCATGAGGAAATCAGCTTTCTGTTATGACACTAATCGGAAAAGAGAAGGGATATCTAACTGGAAAAATCATAAACCCAACAACTTTGAGCTGAAAAAGAAAAATTTCAGGTTTAGTGGAAATTCTGGTTTCCAAAAGAAAAACTTTCCGAATCGAAATTTTCAAGGGAACAATCCCATAAATAATCTGCAGCAGAATTTTACAGCTCCTAGAAATACTCCCAATGCTACCAGGACTAATGACCAAAAGGAACCTATCAAATGTTTTGAGTGTCAAGGTCCTCATTATGCTTCAGAAAGCCCCAAAAGGAAGCGGACAGCTAATAATATTCATTTCATACAAGCAGAACCTATTGTGGGAGACTTCGCAAGGGAGATGCCCAGAATTAATGCAGCTCTAGACAACAGGCAAGCTGAGCATCAAGTCTCTATGGTAGAGATTGAAGGTATGCTACAAAATCACCCTGTTACTATTTTGATTGATCCAGGTGCTAGCCCGAGTTATATATCACCAAATATTGTAGAAAATTTTAATTTGAAAATAGATAAATTCAATAAATCCTGGTTAGTTAGACCAGCAACAAGGACAAAAAGAAAAGTATATGATTTTATTGTAAGTTGTGTTTTATCTATGAATCAGTTAAAGACACAAACCAAGTTGAAAGTTTTACCTTTAGGATCCTATGACATCTTAATTGGAATGGACTAGTTAGAAGCCCATCATGTCATTCTGAATTGTTATGAGAAAATTTTTACTTGTTTAAATGATGAAGGAGAAACAGTAGAAGTAAAAGGTATTCCAAGGACGACATCACTTAGACAGATTTTAGTTATGCAAGTAAAGAGAGCAGTTAGAAAAGGATGTCAATTGTTTGCTGTGAATGTAGTGAATGAGGAGTTAATTACTAAAGAGGACAAATTGAAATTAGAAGATATACCTATCCTCAAATATTTCCAAGATGTTTTTCCTGAGAAGATTCCAGGATTACACCCTAAGAGAGACCTAGATTTTACCATCGAGTTAATACCGGGAGCAGTACCGAATTCTAAAGCTCCATATAGGATGAATATACTGGAATTAAATGAGTTGAAATCACAGTTGAAGGAACTGATTGATAAAAACTATATAAGACCCAGCGTGTCTCCTTGGGGAGCACCTGTTATATTTGTTAAGAAGAAAGATGGCACTTTAAGACTCTGCATAGATTAGCGTCAGTTGAATAAGATGACAATCAAAAATCGATCTCCATTTCCCCACATCAACGACTTCTTTGATCAACTGCATGGGGCAACGATATTTTCAAAGATTGATTTAAGGTCAGGATATCATCAAGTTTGTGTGAAGGATGAGGATATTTTTAAAACAGCCTTTAGAACTCGATATGGACATTATGAGTTTGTAGTCATGCCATTTGGATTGACTAATGCCCCGACAATATTTATGTGTCTAATGAACAATATTCTGCACAAATATTTGGATAAGTTCGCTATTTTGTTCATAGATGACATTCTAGTATATTCTAAAAGTAAATAAGAACATGATGAACATCTGCGTATTATTTTACAAATTCTGAGAGATCATCAGTTATATGCTAATTTTAGTAAATGTGACTTTCACAAGGATAAGATTCAGTATTTAGGACACATAATTTCTAAGGAAGGAATCTCGGTTGACCCTGATAAGATAAAATCCATTAATGAATCGTCGGTTCCTAAGGATGTGTCAAATGTACGATCATTTATGGGTATTACTGGATATTATAGAAAATTCATAGAAGGCTTTTCAAAGATTGCAAACCCCATAACCTCCTTACAGAAGAAGGGGAAGAAGTTTGTATGGGATCAGAAATGTTCAAACAGTTT